>JAJONW010031247.1:0-28313 GCA_029582385.1 Solanum tarijense
GTATTTATATAGTATTTCCATAGATTAGTAGCTATTCCTCCATCGAATTTTTTGTTACTTCTTAAAGTTGTTAAGCTTTCACTTGTTAAATTTTGTAGCCATAATTTTACTGTTCCTATAAGTGTTCTTTCTATGTATCCTGGTGCCTCTGTTATTTCTATATTGTTATCTATTAATTGTTTTGATATGTATCTCATCCATAATTGGATTGTTTTATTTATATCTGCTACACAGTCTAAATCTAAAAAATCATGTTGTCCAATTATTGGTTTAGGCGTCCATTTTTTACTTAATCTTTTATCCCATGTAGTTTTTTCTTTATCATATTGTTTATAGTTTTCATTATAATATTTTGGATTAAAATTTTTTGGGTTTTTTACTCCTGATGTGCTAGGTTTTTCGTCCATGTCTACGTCTTCTGTATTTACTTCTAAATTCTTTGTATTATCTATGTTTGCTAAAAGTTCCGTATATGTTTCGCTTGTTTCCGAATGTTGTTCTAGATCATCGTCGTTTATTTCATCAACTCTTATTTCGGGTAGATTATCTTGGCTATTTTCTTCTTTTACTTCTAGTTCATCTTGTAATTGCAATTTTTCTTTAAATTTAATTATCTCATTTGCTAATTTTGTTTTTTGTTCTTTTTCTTTTTGTTTAATTTCAGACATTTCTTTTTATATTGCCAGCTCTTTTTCTAGCTCTATTATTTTAGTATTTTTTTAATTCTTCTAATTGTTGTACTTCCTTTTTTTCTTATTGTTTTATTTTTTCAATTTCTGTTTTTCTATCTATTTCTTCATTTTCTTTTGTTATTCTTATCATAGCAGTTAAACTATCTTCTAGTTTTACCGTTTCTTTTTCTAACATTAAATTTTTATTGACACCTATTTTCTTATATCTTCTTCCTAGATTAGAAAATATTATCTTTATTTTTAATCCGTCATAGTTTTCGTATGTTTTTTCATCTATTGCATATTCTTCTTTATTTATTTATAAATTATGTTGTAGTTTATATTCTAAGTTAGTTATTTGTATTTCTAGATATAAAATAGTTTTTCTCTGTTCTATTATAGATTTTTTACAGATTCCTACTAATATATTACTATTAGGTCTATTTTGCCTATGTCGCAATTCTTGTCTTTTTGCTATAATTATTTCGGTAAGTTTTTGTCTATATTCTTCATTCTCGTTATTCATTGTTTCTTTAAATATTGAATATATTTTTATTCTATTTTAGATATATTATCTATTAATTGATCTAATTTATCGTTATCAGTTTTTGTGATGTTACTTTGATTTGGTACTGATGGTCACCCCAAGCTCTCACCAGGTGTAAGTACACATATCTATTTAATTTACTTCAAGGATTAGGTTAACTATACCCTGCATAACCAAAAAAGGTCTTGAATTTTGAGGCTACTGTTATTTGTATTCTTGTATCTGTCTCCTTATTTATGGTGTGCCTTGCTTATCTAGATAGAGTAGCTTTCTTCCCTCGCTAGGTATATCCTGAAAATAATTAATTTGAAAATCACCTGCAAAAGAGAAAACTAGATTAGTAAACAAATCAGCAAGAGTATTTCCTTCCCGAAAGGAATGCTTTACTCTTGCTGAAACCACCCATCTCAACCTTCTGATGTCATTAACTTCGATTGCTACACTCCATGGTACATCCCATTCACCCTCTAAGATATGAACCATTTTTAAAGAGTTCGTCTCAAGAATAACATGTTTAATACCATGTTCACTACAATAAATTAGACTCTCCCTTATAGCTATAACTTCTGCTACCATATTTGTCATGTATGGAAGTTTGAAACCTTTAGCAACTATCAAATTACCATCATGATCCCTAATACAAAATGCCACTGAACTAGGTCCAGGATTACATTTAGATGCTCCATCCGTGTTACATTTCAACAGATTATTAGGAGGGGGTTCCCATTTTACAAATTTATACTCAAAATTAAGTCTATAATGCTGCATTTCGGCTATTAATTGGGGCCATGAATTGCTGCTACAGTTCACATTAAATCTAGAATGAATAAATTTTAAAATTGTATCTATTATGCACCAAATAACTCTAGCTTCTGAAAATACACCTCCATGCAAGATAATGTTCCTCCTTTTCCACAAAAACCATAGAATGGTGTTAGGAATAACCTAACACACCAATTTCACTCTATAATTTCCTTTTACATCCCACCACAACCTTATAGATTGTTTAAGATTCAACATAGGATCCAAAATTCTAGATGCAGATCTAAAGTAATTCCATATTCTTGTAGCAACTTCTTCATCAAGAAAGAGATGCTCTACAATATCTTCTATTGGATTAGCACAACATCTACACTCTTTTGAAACATTTGAATTCCATCTTTGCATTAGACATGCCACAGGAATCTTTCTAAACCAAATTCTCCAAACCAAGAATGAGATTTTGAAAGGAATTCCTTTTATCCTTGTCCTTGTTAATCTTCTGACCTGATTATTGCTCATAATCATGTAGAATCAACATAATTTTCTCCGAAGAATAGCCATTAGAAAAAGGAAAAATAATTATTCTATCAGCAAATGCTACGTGATTAAGATTGGCATTCCACTTTGGCATCCCATTCCCCACATAATGAGGATCTTCAAAGAGTGAATTAAGTGCTCTGGGAAGAACCTTAACCGAGATGATAAACAGAGTTAGAGATATGAGATCCCCTTGTTTAACACCCCTGGTAAAATGAAAATATCCATGAGATTGGCCATTAAGAAGGACAGAGTAGTAATTGTTAGCAAGGAGTCTCCAAATCAAATCCACCACCCTTTCAGAGAATCCCATCATTTTTAGCACTTTACTAATAAAGAACCAAGAAACCCTATCATACGCCTTTGACATATCCAGCTTAATGATCACATTTTCGGGTTTTCCCCTCTTAGTAATACTTGTAACAATCTCCCGTGCCGATAGTATATTTTCAACAATACTTCTGCCATTAACAAAATCCGACTGATTATGAGAAATTAACTTTGGAAGAAACTTTTCTAGCCTATCATGAATTATCCTAGAGAGGATCTTATTAAATAAGTTACTCAGACTAATAGGTCTCATATCTGGAAAGGACTGAATAATAACCTTTTTGTGTATGAGTATCAAATTAGTGTGAGTAATAGACTTATGTACATAACTTCCTGCATAGAATTTATGCACCATTCTACAAATCTCTTTACCAATAATGTCCCAGTACACTTGATAAAATTTACATGTAAGTCAATCTGGCCCACTTGCACCATCACCATTAAGCTTAAATACTGGACTCTTCACTTCTTCATCATTTGGAATTGACCCAATTCAACATTTTCCTCATCAGTGATTAATTCTGGAATGTGGTTTAGTAATGTAATTGTCACGACCTGAGCTTACACTTCAGATGTACCACGGTGTACAAGACTCTGAAGAGCCTCATAGCATTTATAACATAGGAGCATAGGAAAATAGTGCGAAATTTAAAACTTTTCTTTAAAACCTTACAATCAAAGTCATTTTCATAAAAGCAAGCGGAAGTCTTTTTCTATACTTTGTCTCAAACCATCTACAACACTTTGAATAAAACTTTGGGATATATCCCTTACAAAAGCTCTAAACATAAAATAAAGACATTAAGGAAAAGTGGATTTGTCCTCGAAACTATGAGGACTCACCGTTTCTTCAACTCCTTGCTCGTTAGAAACCTATCTTCCAAGAATAGAACATCAAATCTCCAAACCCTACGCTTTTGTAGAAATGTAGAAATGTGGGTTAGAACACAAAAATGTACTAACTATGATAGCCATGCAAAAACTATGCTTAAAAAGGACATTTTTGTTAAAAACCATGCTATATGCCAATTTGGAGAAAACATCATGAACTTTAGCATAAAAGGCATAAGATACAATCACATTGAACCTATAAGTCATTTCATCACATTAGAACCTTGACCTAAAGTAACTATACGCTATACTTGCGCAATGTAAGAATAGCATCCCATAATACTATTCCTATTAAGTACCACTTTGAGGCCACCTTAGATGAACTTACCATTCTTCCTTGCTCATTCTTTTTAGTCAATACTCACACATAAGGAACACATACATTTCATAAGTAATGACAAGGAAAATAACTCATAATACAATCCAAGTAAGCATGCATCATTACATTAATCATTTAAGTTATCATTCTCATTTGTGTCATTAAGAGCACTTTTCATTCATTAGACATTAAGACATTGGAGAATCACACCATAGCCCTCTCAAAGACTACTCGTGCAATGCATGGATGGCATCCCATACTACCACCCACACTTCATAGAACTTCTCAAGCAACCATAGTATGTATCTGACATGATGGGACTAAGCATTAACCGACATAAACCATGTGAGCTTAATATGGAATCTGGTGTTATAACTCCACACCGTAAAAAGGTGGTCTACTTGCCTAAGGTAGGACATGTAACATTTTAGCTTAGGTGGATCCACTAGCTAATGACCTATGTGGTCACATAGTTATCGGATAAGAAAGATGTTCCTTGAAATCCAAGCCTAATGTGGGAAGAGCTTCCATCTTACCATATCCACTCGGTGCTTAGCCTCCATTCCCATATTGTAGTTCATTCACATTAACATTATTGTACTTGAGAGGAATGACATTGCCCTATCGACCCAAGGTACATTATTACACATGAAAGGAATGCCATTAGCCTATCGATTCATGGTACATTATTAAGATAGCTCATTCAATACTCATGAAAGGAACACCATAAGCCTATCGATTCAAGATTCATCATTACATTAGTTCATTGACTCTTTCGGAAAGGAATGCCATAAGCCTATTGATTCAAGAGTCATGATTACATTAGTTCATTGGCTCATTATGAAAAGAATGTCATAAGCCTATCGAATCAAGACATAGCCTTAGAACACATTCATTAGTCATTTATGAAAGTAATGCCATTGGCCTATCGATTCATGTTCATTAAGTGAAGATACATTAGTTACACAAGAAGAGGATGTCTAAGCCTACCAATTCAAGGTACATCATTCAACATTACTTTCATTGATACAAGAAGAGGATGTCTAAGCCTACCAATTCAAGGTACTTCAATCAAGATCACATTCATCTATACAAGAAAATGATGCCCTAAGCCTACCAATTCAAGATGTAACATTACATTGTAGAAACCCTTCACATTCTAACACCATCATTCATAACTATTAATTGAGAATAAGCTTTCAATAATAACACAATTGCATTCTAAACCTGATCACCTTAGTTTCACAAACATAGAAACCTTGCCTTTCAATAAAGCATATGCATAATTCTCATAGTCATGTATAGGTTCTTCATTCATTGCCCTTCAAGAACCTTAGGTCACAATTCATGATTCACATCTTGCATCACTATTCTATACATGGATATTCACATATTTCAGTTAGATTAACTACGACATGCATAAGTTGATCACAATCCACCCACATCAATCATCACCCACACTTTGAGATCTAATTTGACAAAATAGGGGAATTCATGGATTCATAGGTAATTCATCATAAAAACAATAGTAATTCATCATTGATCATAATATAAGACAATAAACACCTTGAAATCGTTTTGGAATGAATCCATGCTATAGATTGAAAACCCTAGGTTTTGGAGAATTTTAACTTTGAGAAATAGAGTTTTGAAGGGGATCCTTGGGTGGAACTTAACCGAGGATGAAGACTACCATACCTTCAGGGAAGAAACTCCACGAATTTGAAGAGAAATGATTAAATCTTGAGCTCCAAACCTTGACTCCTTCTTCTCAAATGGTGGTTTCTAGAGAGAATTATTTGGAGAGGGGTGGTGTCACGACCCAGACCATCGTGATTGGCACCCACACTAACCCTGTGGTAGGAGAACCACTACTACAACCCAAACCAAGCAACTAAACCAAAAACTAAAGCATTAAGGATACAAAATAAGTAAATATCTAAAAATGGAAGTTCCCATAAACTTCCAAAAGATCTCACAATGATCTAAACCAATGCGGAAGAAATAACCTTGAACCTAAAAGTCAATGTACCAAAACATCTAAATTCAACAAGTCTAAATAAGAAGGGATACAACCCCACACCAATGAACTCATAATTAACTAGAAAGTCTAAGTCCGAAATGGTGGACATAGACGAAAGAGAACTCATTGCAGCCCAAAAGCACTAGCTCACCTTTCAATTCGAAGCGATCACTGATCTTCTAGATGAGGTCTGCCAATAGCCACCTGAAGATGCCATGTACTCAACAAAGAAAGAGCAAGTGCAGTATTAGTACACGACCACAATGTACTGGTAGGATCAGGTGGATATCCCACTAAATGTAACATAAGTAAGTCAATACAATAATATAATCACATATATATATCGAACATATGTAATATTATCAATATTTACGAAGAATGAACAACTTCACATTTTTCAAGACACAAAATTATGACAACTCATTTGTCCTCTCATGGAACTGAAACCTAAACAGTTAGCATACCAGAACGTGGTACCCGATCCTATGTTTATGCCAGAACGTGGCAACGGATCCAAGTTAGTATGACGGAACGTGGCAACCGATCCTTACAACACACCACAATCACAATCACAAGTATATTCTTAGGTTCATACAACCAAGTCATGATTTATGGCATTCATCGTTCATTTATCTCATTTACAACAAGTATGATCAATAATGCATCATTCACATCCATACATGTATCATAATGAAGCAAGAACAAACATACATCACACAATCATATAATCACAACTATCACCTGCCTCGAAACCAACTTGAAACCCAAAGAAACTTGATCCTTTCTTTTCTGGATTCGTTCCTGTTGTTCTTGGTCTACAAACAAACATAATAACACGAGAATCAATAAACAATCACTAATTACTTGAATTACTAACATTTCTAACAACCGTAGATCATACCCATGATCCCAAGTATCCAAAATAGGGTTGTTTCCACCATGGATTCTACATCAAAACCGTTCCCTATCATTAATTACCCTTTAGATTACGTTCTATAGATAAAAAAATGGATTCGGGGAGTTAAAATCTTACCTTTAGCCTCAAGAATACTATAAAACTTTCAAGAGTCTCTTGGGGTTCGTTCCTTAGCTCTAAAAACAAAAAAAGTGCAGAATAAAGAGGTTGTGGGGTTTATTTACGACCTTAAGTCATGTCGGACCCGCCACAGCGATCCTCACCCCTCCACAGCGGCCCCACCCTGGCGATTGAAATCCCGCCCTAGCGGTTTGCACGGAACCAGTGAGATATTTAAATAATTCCAAGACTCCCATTTCACAACACACCTTTAACCAACGACACACTAAAAATACCGTTAACAGTAAGATTGATTATGGGAGTTCTACTCACCCGAATTCAAATACATAAAGTCATATGGATTCCTTAACGACTTATCTAACTACTCATGTAATCAAATTCATAATTAGGTCAACCAATGGTTATCAGATTTCCCTAGTCTTAAATGACTCTGATTTTTCCCAAATTTGGACTAGGTTGAGAAATTCCAAGTTACTATGAAAATGTTTTCCGGCCCAAAATTTTTCCCCATTGGATTTTCTATAATGACATAACCCAGTCGTTACAATAGATACGAATTTACCTATATCACCTTGCAAACCAGACCCAAAAAGTAATTGCACAAATATATCTGAAGCATTGAACCACGGTAGGGTTCACGGACCAAGATAGAGTCCACGATTCGTAGACCTCCCCGTGGTCTTGACTTGGAAGTCACCAGGATAAGATATCAGACCACGAGCACCTTCACGGTCCGTGGTGTCACCCGTAGAGTCGAGGCAGTGAACCTCCCTAGCCAATCCCATTGACCCCCACGCCTAAGTGAGGATCACGAGGACCTTTATGGTCCGTGGTCCTTCACACGGCCCATGGGGGCGTCCGTGGAGCCTTACCACTAAGCCTCTTAGCCAGTCCCTCCAGGCCACAACCCAAGTGGAGACCACTGACACTTTCACGGTCTGTGGTCCTTTACACCAGCCGTGGTAGGGCTTGTGGACTCAGACCCTGAGCTAGTAGTCACCAAGTCCAGACCACGACCGACTTCACTGTCCGTGGTCCTTTTCACGGTCCGTCAAGGTGTCCGTGGTCTACCCCTTTGTAGTTTAAGTTAGGGTTATTTCAATCTTTTCCATATTCGTTAGAAACCTAAACTGCGTTGTTTTAACCCTAAATTTTGTTGTTTTAGTCTGTTTAAGCCTAGAAACATAACTAGAACTTACCCAAGTCAGATCTTTAATCAAAACTTAGAAAATTAGAAGCGAAGGGAGAGAAAGAGGTGACCAACACTAAGTTTAAGAACCCAACAAATTTCCTCCAGTTCCAGCCCCGAAATCAAAAGATTTCTCCATGGAATTCGTCACTTGGTATGTGGGATTTCACTAGTGGGTTCCTTTCACATATTAGGTCCTTAGTTTTCAGTTAGTTTCTCGATTCCCTTATTATGACTAAACCTAGGGTGTCTTGAATGGTAGCATTATTGGGTTCTTAGTTGTTAGAATGATCCAAATCAGATTAGTATGTCAATATTCAGTCTATTGCATGAATTTGAGAACCCTAGCTATGTAGTTCTTTAGTTCTTGAATTACATCTGCTAGGACAGATATTTCAGTTATTTCAGATATACTTGCCTCCATTTGAAATTTGTCATTATCATTTATTTATGCGCATTCTCAATTTACATGTCATTTTGAGCTATCCAATATATCACAGTAATTCAGTCATAATATGTTAATCACCTAATCCATTGGGAGTAGCATAATACCGAGTTTGACTAGGGTTCAACGTATAAGTCCCCTCTGTAGGCATTATTTTATGGATCAAGCTAGCATGCCTCTACACCTTTGGCCGAGTGTATTGGGTCTTCTCGATTGGGCGTATACATCAGACTCTACATTTGGCTCATGTGGTTTTATTATCGGTTATTAGTGGCTCCCACAATTTAGTCAGACTCTATTGCATTGACCATATCAGTGTAGTCAGTATTCAGTCTCAGCATGTTATACAATGGTTATTGTATTTAGCTAGATCAGTCTTTAGTATCTATATCATGTTCAGATTAGGCACTTGCTTTATTTCTTGTTAAGTTATGTGTTTATTTTAGATTTATTCTATCATGCATGCGCTGTACCTTTCAAGTATTGATGCATATATTGCGCTACATCTTCTCGTGATGTAGGTTTAGGTCCGCAACAGTCAGAACATGCTTAGATCGGTTCCCAATCTCCAGTTCAGCAGTATCAACGGTGAGTCCTCATTCTTCGAGGACAATAGTCATGATATCTTTTTTTAGTAGTTTAGTCTTTTGGTTTTAGTTTTTATAGATTTAGTTGGGGCCTGTCTAGATATTTCTAGTCAATTAGAGGTTATTTTCAAACATAGTGATCCTAGGTCTCCTGTCCGCGTCTCGGCAATAGCTCAGGGCCTGAAAAATTTGGTATCAGAGCACTAGATTTAAGAGTCCTAGGATGTCTGAAAATCTAAACTAAGTAGACTCCTTTTCATCGGTGTGAAGTGCACTACATCTAATGAGAGGGAGGGTACGAAGTGTTTTAGGAAAAATCTTTATTTTCTTATTTCTCTTAGAGTGCGTAAGGTATGATCTAATTCCATTCTAACTCGATACTCTACGTTTCATTGTGATAATGTTTCTTCGTAAAGCTAACGCCATAAATACGAATGCCAGGAACACAAACACATCTCCTGTCCTAGATCAAGAAGTCTTGAATGTAGAGTTTAGGAATGCCATTCAAATGTTGGCTCAGAGTGTGGCAATAAGAATAACTAGCGAGCTCCAGTTCTAGAAAATGCTAATGTTGGGTCAGCAACAGCCAAAATACGTGACTTTGTTATGATGACTTCGCCAGAGTTCTTTGGATCGCAGGTTGGAGAAGATCCCTAAAACATCATTGATGAGGTCAAGAAGATCTTTGAAGTGATGCAGGTAACTGAGAATGATTGGGTTGAGTTAGCATCTTACCAACTTAAGGATGTAGCTCATATGTGGTATACTCAGTGGTAGGAGAACAAGGGTACAGATGCAACTCCTATCTCTTAGGATTGCTTTAGTGAGCCCTATCTAGACAGGTTTTTGCCAAGAGAGCTAAGGGAGGTAAAAGCTCAAGAATTTATGAAGTTAAGGCAAGGTAGCATAACGGTCCAAGATTATGGGCTCAAGTTTACCCAACTCTCCAGGTATTCTCCTCACATCGTGGTTGCTTCCAGGGTCCAAATGAACATGTTTCTTTATAGAGTGTCAGACTTTGTGAAAATAGAATGTAGGAATGCTATGTTGCTGGGAGATATGAGCCTCTCTAGGCTTATGACTCATGCTCAGCAGGTTGAGGGTGATAAGATTAAGGAACAGGCCAAGAAGAACAAGAAGGGTAGGACTGGAAACTATGAGTATTCTCAATAGAAATCGGGTGGTGGAAATCGCTTGCTAGGGCAGCATAAATTTTCAACCCCAACACCTTCACTAGCTAGTGTTCCATCCTCTAGATTTCGTAATGATAAAAAAAGTAGGGCATCAGGCTCTAAGTCTCAGCACAGTGTTACAGGTGCCAAAACCTAACAAACTTGCCCTAAGTGTGGTACGAACCATCAGGGCGAGTGCCTTGCAGGAAAGGCATGATGCTTTGGATGTATTCAATCTGTCACATGTTGAGCGATTGTCCTTCTATACAGGGTTAGGAGGCAAAGCTAATCTAGCCCAGTCTACAACTTCAGCAGCACCAGAAGGTAGCCCGACTTAGCAGGGTAACACTTCTGGTACAGGTGGCGGATAGTGCCAAAACATGCTCTATGCTCTTCAGGTTCGCCAGGATTAGGAAGAGTCTCCTGATGTAGTCACTGGTACGTTACGGGTAATTGATCTTGATGTTTATGCTATTTTAGATCCAGGGCTACTCTTTCCTTTGTAACTCCTTATATAGCAGTTAAGTTTGATGTTAGTCCAGAAACTCTCTTAGAAACTTTCTCAGTCTCTACTCCAGTTGGTGACCCAGTCATAGCTAGACGGGTATACAGAAATTACCCTGTCACAGTCTCTTAGAAAGTCACCTCATCAGATCTTGTAGAGTTAGAAATAATAGACTTCGATGTCATCCTAGGCATGCATTGGTTACATTCCTGTTATGCCTCAATCGATTGTAGAGCTAGGATTGTTCATTTTTAGTTTCCAGACGAACCAATCTTAGAATGGAAGGGTAGTAGTTTAGTGCCAATGGGTCGATTCATTTCTTACCTTAAGGCCAAAAATATGATCTCTAAGGGTTATCTCTATCATCTAGTTTGGGTTAAGGATTCAAGCTCCGAAACCCAAACTCTTGAGTCAGTTCTAGTGGTTAATGAGTTTCCAGAAGTATTTCTAGAAGATCTTCCAGGAGTTTCTCCCGATAGGGAAATCGACTTTGGAATTGATCTCCATCTAGATACCCAGCCTATTTCTATTCCTCCTTATAGAATGGCTCCAGTTGATCTTAAGGAATGGAAGGAGCAGTTGAAAAACCTTCTAGACAAGGGCTTCACCAGACCTAGTATTTCGCCATAGGGTGCACCAGTGTTGTTCGTAAAGAAGAAAAATGGTTCTCTCAGAATGTGCATTGACTATAGGCAATTTAACATGGTTACAATCAAGAATAAGTATCCCATACCTAGGATTGATGACTTGTTTGACCAACTTCAGGGTGCTAGTCATTTCTCGAAGATAGACCTTAGATCGGGTTTTCATCAGATTAAAGTCAGAGATAGTGACATTCCAAAGAGAGCCTTCAGGACTCAGTATGGTCATTATGAATTTGTAGTTATGTCATTTGGACTAACCAATGCTCGTGCGACTTTCATGGACTTTATGAACAGAGTGTTCAAGCAATACTTGGACTTGTTCATTATCGTCTTTATTATGATATCCTCATTTACTCTAGAAATGAGGAAGAACATGCGAGTCATTTGAGAGTTGTTCTGCAGACTCTCAAAGTTCGCCAGTTATTCACCAAATTTAAAAAGTGCGAGTTTTGGTTACAGTCGGTTGCTTTTCTTGGGCATATAGTGTCTAGTGAAGGGATTCAAGTAGATTTCTAGAAAATAGAGGTAGTTAAACAATGGCCCAAACCTACCCATCCTACCGATATCAGAAGTTTCTTGGGTCTAGCATGTTTTTACAGAAGGTTCGTGGAAGGATTTTCAGCCATAGCTTAACCATTGACTAGGTTGACTCAGAAGATGGTCATCTTTCAGTGGTCAGATGATAGTTAGAAGAGTTTCACAAAATTGAAAACTAGGTTGACTACAACTCCTATTTTGACTCTACTAGAGGGTTTAGGCGGTTATGTGATTTATTGTGTTGCATCGAGAGTCGGCCTAGGTCGTGTGCTGATGCAGCGAGGTAAGGTTATAGTTTATGCTTCCAGACAACTTAAGGTACACGAGAAGAATTATCCAACTCATGACCTCGAGGTTGCAGTGGTGGTGTTTGCACTCAAAAATTGGAGGCACTACTTGTATGGTCTTCATGTAAATGTGTTCACAGACCATAAGAGCCTTTAGTATGTGTTCACCTAGAAATAGTTGAATCTTCACCAGAGAAGATGGCTTGAGTTCCTCAAGGATTATGACATGAGTGTGCATTACCATCCTGGTAAGGCAAATGTAGTAGCAGATGCCCTTAGAAGACTATCTATGGGTAGTGTAGAACATGTTAAGGAAGAAAGAAAAGAGCTAGCAAAGGATTTTCATGAACTTGCTCGCCTAGGAGTTCGTCTTATGAACAAATCAGATGGTGGTGTAATGGTTCAGAATGGGGCAAAATAATCTTTGGTAGTGGAAGTTAAGGAAAAGAAAGACAGTTATCCGATATTACTTGAACTCAAGGGTGCAGTCCACCAACAAAGAGTTGAGGTTTTCTCCCAAGGGGGAGATGGTGTGCTTCGCTACTAGGGTCTATTATGTGTTCCTAATGTGGGCGAGTTGAGACAACATATTCTTGCAGAGGCCCATAATTCCAGATAGTCTATCCATTCAGGCACCCCTAAGATGTACCGCGATCTGCGGGAAGTCTATTGGTGAAATGGTATTAAAAGAAATATAGGAGATTTTGTGACTAAGTGCCCTAATTTCAAGGAAGTCAAGGTAGAACATCAGAAACCAGGAGGTATGACTCAAGAGATTGACATTCCTACTTAGAAGTGGGATGTGATCAACATGGACTTCATCACAGGTTTACCTCGTACTCGCAGACAACATGACTTCATTAAGGTGATAGTTGCCAGAGTTACTATGTCTTTTTTCTTTTTGGCGGTCAAGACTACATATTCGGTGGAGGACTATGCCAAGATTTATATTAATGAGATTGTGAGGTTGCATGGGGTTCTTTTGTCTATCATCTCTGATAGAGGTCCTCAGTTTACCTCTCATTTCTGGAAGTCATTTCAGAAAAGGTTTTGGTACTGAGTTTAATTTTAGCATAGCATTTCATCCACATATAGATGGTCAGACATTGTGTACAATTTAGACCTTAGAGGACATGTTGAGAGCTTGTGTGATTGATTTCAAGGGTAATTGGGGTGATCACCTTCCTCTTATAGAGTTCTCTTACAACAATAGTTATCATTCTCTCATTCAGATAGCCCCTTATGAGGCATTGTATGGCGTAGATGCAGATCTCCTGTTGGTTGGTTTGAAGTAGGTAAAGCAACCTTGATAGGGCCAGATTCAGTCCTTTATGCTATGGAGAAAGTGCAACTCATTAGAGATAGAGTTAAGACAGCCCAGAATTGCCAGAAGTCTTATGCAGATGTAAGGAGAAAGGAACTAGAGTTCCAATTTCATAATTGGGTTTTCCTAAAAGTGTCACCTATGAAAGGGTGATGAGATTTGGAAAGAAAGGAAAGCACAGTCCAAGATACATAGGCCTTTAACGGATCTTGAAAATGATTGGTAAAGTGGCTTATGAGCTAGAGTTGCCAGCAGATTTAGCAGCAGTGCATCCAGTCTTTCACATTTCACTATTGAAAAGTGTGTGGGTGATCCAGCATCCATAGTGCCATTAAAGAGTGTGGCTGTAAAAGATAGCCTTTCTTATGAAAATGTACCAGTTGAGATTCTTGATCGTCAGGTTAGAAGATTGAGAAACAAGAAAGTCGCTTCAGTCAAGGTTATGTGGAGGAGTCAGTCCATAGAGTGAGCTACTTGGGAAGCAGAAGCAGCCATGAAAGCCAAGTATCCTTACCTTTTCCTTCCGAAACCATTCCAGCTTGAGGTAATAGTTCCTGTTCAGTTTTTCAGTCATTCATACGTGAAATCAGTCTTAGTATCATGTTCCTTCAGTCTGTACTTGCATTTTTAGCATATTTGCATGTTTTTGGAACTCAATTCAGTCAAAAATCAGCCTTCAATTTTGGTGGTAGGGTTGTAGCTCATTACTTCAATTTTAGCTAGTTTAGTCTTCATTCGAGGACGAATGATCCCAAGGGGGAGATATTGTAACACCTAAAACACCAGACCCTTAAAAATTGTAGAAATATACCTAAAGCAGTGAACCACGGTAGTGTTCACAGACTGTGATAGGGTCCACGGTCCATAGATCTGCCTGTGGTCTTGACTTGGAAGTCACCAGGCCCAGACATCAGACCAGGATCACCTTCACGGTTTATGGTGTTGATGACGGGCCGTGGTGGTGCCCATAGAGTTGAGGTAGTGAACCTTCCAAGCTAGACCCTTAGACCCCTACACATATGTGAGGACCACGAGGACCTTCACGGTCCATGGTCCTTCACATGGCCCGTGGGGGCATTCATGGAGCCTTACCAGTAAGCTCCCTAGCCAGTCCCTCCAGACCACAACCCAACTGGAGACCACAGACACTTTCACTATCCGTGGTCCTTCACATGGGCCTTGGTAGAGCTCGTGGACTAAGACTCTCAGCTAGTAGTCACCGAGTCCAGACCACGACCGACTTCACGGTCTGTGGTCCCTTTCATGGTCCGTGAAGGTGGTTGTGATCAGCCTGCCTGCAGTTCAAGTCAGGGTTATTTCGGTATTTTCCTTAATCGTTGGACACCTAAACTGCGTTGTTTTAACCCAAAATTTCATGGTTTTAATCATTTTAAATCAAGAAACATGACTAGAACATACCCAAGTCAGATTTTTAATCAAAACTTAGAAAATTAGAAGTGGAAGGAGAGAAAGAGGTGACCAACCCAAAGTTCAAGAACGCAACAGTTTCCTCCAGTTCAAGCCCCGAAATCGAAAGATTTCTCCGTGGAATTCGTCACCAGGTATGTGGGATTTCACTAGTGGGTTCCTTTCACCCATTAGGTCCTTAGTTTTCAGTTAGTTTCTTGATTCCCTTATTATAACAAGACATAAGGCTTCTTGAATGTTAGCATTATTGGGTTCTTAGCTATTAGAATGATCCAAATCAGATTAGTATGCTAATATTAAGGCTATTACATGAATATCAGAACCCTAGCTATGTAGTTCTTTAGTTCTTGAATTACACATGCAAGGCCAAGTATTTTAGTTACTTCAGATATACATGCCTCAGTTGGAAATGTGTCATTATCAGTTATTTATATGCATTCTCACTTTGCCTGTCATTTTGAACTATCTAGTTAATCACAGTAATTTAGTCATAATGTGCTAATCACTTAATCTATTGGGAGTAGCATAATACCGAGTTGGACTAGGGTTCAATGTACCCAAATAGTCCCAGAACTAATAGCCACGTATGGTGTAAGTCCCCTATGTGGGCATCATTTTAGTGATCACGCTAGCATGCCTCTACATCTTTGGCCAGGTGTATTGGGTCCTCTCGATGGGGCGTATACATCCGACTCCACATTTAGCTCGTGTGGTTTTATTATCGGTTATTAGTAGCTCCTATAGTTCAGTCAGACTCTATTGCATTGAATATTTCAGTACAGTCAGTATTCAATCTTAGCATGTTATACATTGGTCATTGTATTTAGCTAGCTTAGTCTTCACTATAGATATCATGTTCAGATTATGCACTTGCTATATTGCTTGTTCAGTTATGTGTTTATTTCAGCTTTATTGTATCCTACATGCTTAGTACCTTACAAGTGCTGACAAATATATTGCGCTACATCTTCTCGTGATGTAGGTTTAGGTCCCCAGCAGTCAAATCACACTTAGATCGGTTCCTAATCTCCAGTTCAGCAGTATCCACAGTGAGTCAACATTCTTCGAGGACATTAGTCATGTTATCTTTTCAGTATTTTAGTCCTTTATTTTTAAGTTTTGCTAGACTTAGATGGGGAATCTCCATGCATTTATAGTCAGTTAGAGGCTATTTTAAGACATAGTTAGATTCAACTTAGTTATTGAGTTTGGTCTTTCTTTTGTATAAAACTCTCAAATTATATATTCAGTTTTAGTATAGGGGTATTTCCCCATCATTTCAGTTTTATTTATGATTTAGCTTCCGCATCAATTATTATTATCCTTAGTATGCTCATGTCCTGCCAACAAGGTTAGCTTGGGATCACTTGTGATTCTAGGTTCCATGACCGCATCTCGCGGGTAGCCCGAGATGTGACATTACCCATCACTCGTCCCTGAGTGACAAATTAGGAAAAATAGGTTAAATATTGGATGAAGTAGTACCTGAATCGATGAACAATTGGGGATACTTGTCGCGCATGTCCCTTCCGGTCTCCCAAGTAGCTTCTTCAACTGGATGATGCTTCCATTAAACCTTCACGGACTTAATCTTCTTGGTCCTCAACTTGTGCACATCACGATCAAGAATTGCAATCTATTCCTCCTCATGTTGGAGGTCTTTGTCTAACACAATTGAGTCCCATTTAAAGATGTAATCCCCGTCACCATGATATCTCTTCAACATAGACAAATGAAATATCGGATGAACGCCCGATAGATTAGGAGGTAAATCCAATCTATACGCTACCGGTCCTACACATTCAAGAACCTCAAAAGGATCAATATATCGTGGACTTAGCGTACCTTTCTTGCAAAATCTCATCACCCCTTTCATGGGTGATACCTTAAGAAGAACATTCTCACCGGTTTGAAATTTCATGTCTCTTACCTTATGATCTGCACACTTGTTCTGTCTACTCTGGGCTGCTAAAAGCTTAGCTTGAATACTCCTCACCTTATTTGAGAATCCTTCACTAAATCAACCCCAAAGGTTTCACATCTCCAGCCTTGAACCAACCTATGGGTGATCTACGTCCCCTCCCATAAAGTGCCTTAAATGGTGCCATATCTATGCTAGAGTGATAACTATTATTATAAAAGAACTCACACAAAGGTATGAATTTATCGTAATGCCCTCCAAAATCAATCACACATGCCCTCAACATGTCTTCTATAACTTGAATAATCCTCTCTGACTGTCCGTTTGTCTGCGGATGGAAGGTTGTACTGAAAGTGAGTTGTGTGCCAAATTCATCATGTAATTTCCTCCAAAACTTTGATGTGAATTAGGTACCACGGTCTGAGATGATAGAGAGGGGCACCCCATGCAACCTCACTATCTCTTTTACACACACCTTAGCCAATTGTTCAGCATTATAATCTATTCTAATCATAATAAAATGGGCTGACTTAGTCAATCTATCAACCACTACCCAAATAGAATCAAATTTCCCCAATGTCTTGGGAAGACCAACCACAAATCCATGGCTATCATTTCCCACTTCCATTCCGGAATTGGCATTCTTTGAAGCAAACCTACTGGCCTTTGGTGTTCATACTTCACTTGTTGACAATTCTAACACTTAGCGACAAACTCCGTTATATCCTTCTTCATGCCCGACCACCAATAAATTTGCTTCAAATCTCGATACATCTTGGTCACACCTGGATGAATAAAATATCGTGATCCAAGCAAATCTGTCAACAACTTTTGAATCAAATCATCAACTCGAGGAACACAAATCCTCCCTTTAAAATTGAGCACACCTTTCGCATCAAGAGTGGTCTCTTGGGACTTCCCATTTGCAATCTTCTTTCTAAGTTCCTCTAAATTTTCATCTTTAAATTGTTTGGTCTTGATCTCCTCAATGAATGTGGCCCTCACTTGAATGCTAACTAACGCCCCACCTCTTTTCTCAGATGCCCAACTGCATGAACTTAGATTCTAAGGTCTGAATTTCCTTAGCCAAAGGTCGCTTTGATACACTCAAGCAAGCTAAACTACCCAACCTCGCTATTTTTCGACTCAAAGCATCTACCACCACATTAGCCTTGCCCAGATGGAATTGAATGGTCACATCATAATCCTTGAGTAACTCCATCCACCTTCGTTGTCTCCAATTCAGATCCTTTTGAGTGAACACATGCTATAAACTACGATGATTAGTAAACACCTCACACTTTACCCCATAGAGCTAATGTCGCTAGATCTTAAGTGCAAACACTACCGCTGCCAACTCCAAATCATGGGTTGGATAATTCCTTCCATGCACCTTCAATTGACGCGATGCATAAGCTATAACTTTCTTATCCTGCATCAATACAACACCCAAACTAGAATGTGAAGCATCATAATAAACAATAAAATCCTTACCTTCCACCGGTAATGCTTGAACAGGCGCGGTGGTCAAAAGAGTCTTTAGATTTCAGAAGCTCTCCTCACATTTTTCAGTCCATTCAAATGGTAGCTCCCTTTTGGTCAAATTAGTCAAGTGAGTGGCAATAGGAGAAAAATTCTTCACAAATCTACGATAGTAGATAACGATCCCCACAAAACTCCTAACTTCCGTCACAACACTAGGCTAAACCCAATTCTTAACAGCTTCAATCTTTTGAAGATCTACCATTACCCCTGCTTTCGAAACTACATGCCCCAAAAATTCAACAGAAGTCAACCAAAATTCACACTTCGAAAATTTAGCATATAACCTTTGTTTCCCAAGAACACCCAAAACAATGCGAAGATGGTCGGCATGCTCTTCCTCACTTTTTGAATAGACCAAAATATCATCAATACATACTATGATGAAAGAATCAAGAAATGGCTTGAACACCCCAATCATTAAACTCATAAAAGCTGCAGGTGCGTTAGTCAAACCAAAAGACATAACTAGAAACTCGTACTGCCCATAGCGAGTTCTAAACGCCGTCTTGGGCACATCCTCAGGCCTAATTTTTAACTGATGGTAGCCTGACCGATCTTGGAGAAAACTGATGCACCTTGCAATTGGTCAAAAAGATCATCTATTCAAGGCAAATGATACTTGTTTTGAATAGTTACCTTATTAAATTGCGGGTAATCTATACACATTCTTATACTACGATCTTTTTTCTTAACAAGCAAAACTGGAGCACCCCATGGGGAAGCACTAGGACAAATAAATCCCTTATCAAGAAGCACTTACATTTGAGCCTTAAGATCTCTCAAATCTGATGAAGCCATGCGATATAGAGGGATAGAAATGGGACGAGTACCATGTTCTAAATCAATGCAGAAGTCTATATCTCTAGCTGGAGGCATACCAGGCAAGTCATTAGGAAACACTTCTCAAAATTCTAACACTACAAGAATAGACTCAAAAGATGAAGCCTCAATCTCCACATCCCTAATATGAGCCAAATTAGCCAAACAACCCTGCCCTATCAATTTCCTAGCCTGAATAGAGGATATGATCTTAGCTTGCTTAGGTTTGTACACCCCTTCCCACTCTAATTTTTCTGTTCCTGAAATTTCTAGAGTTGCAGACTTAGTATTACTCAGGCTTGTTTGCTTGCTTTATTCCTTTACTGTTTGTTGTATTTCAGGAATGAAACTCTAGACGCATACAATAACGAATTAGGAAAAAAATAACTATGTTTCCAGTTTAATTTGTTAGCAGAGTTGTCGCTCATTGCATATTATTAGGAACATACCACTTCAAAAATGAAAGACACATTAAAGAATTAGGAGAAGTTATACTATAAGCACATATACACTCTCTTCATATTTTACAGAGTTATACTACATAGTTGATACTTTTTTCTACTATTTCTTACTTCAAAGAGAAAAAAAATGTCATTTATACTTTAAATGTACATAATGCGAACTTGTTTCCGTCATTTTAAATAAATTCTCTTGTACTAATTCATTGACCTTCATGCTTCATACTGATTTGAAATTCAAGAATATGTACAAATCAATCCATTATCATCTGGGAAAAATTTCAACCTACATATATTCATGTATATGCATTCGGTATTTATTTTTGCCAACTACGTCTTTGAATCATAACCATCTGATAAGAAGGTTCAGAGCATCACCAATCGATAGATACCAAATGGAAGAAGAAGCATAGTTATAGCGATAAGAAGGACAAAAACACCAATAATGGATAGACAACAAATGAAAAGAGAAAATGGAGTTGGAGATTCAATGTAACATCCCACCTTAGAAAGAGCAAAATATAGAAATAACTAATTTTTGAAAGAGCAAAATCTGAAATTTTGCAAGTTAAGCATAAGTTATGAGTTTTGGATCAACTTCAAACGACCATAACTTTCAGTGAATGATGAGTTAGGTGGCTTATATGATATCAAATGAAAAGTCTATGAATCCTCTTTCCAGTGCTAGTGAGTTTACTAAATTTGTAGCTCGTATGACGGAGATATGTCTGTTTGAAGTTAGCGTCTCTAGTTAAGAAAAGTTACTCGATAATATGAGGGGTAACTTGGTTTTTTCCTTACCCCATCATAAGTTATTATACATGTTCAATGAGGTAATTCTAGATATTTTGATGAATCATGATCCATGACCCTTTTAGGGCAATTTATGCAATTTTTCCTATGTTGATGAAGATTGTATATAAGCTTAGGATTAACTTAGAGTGAAGACTCAATGATTATGGTCTAATTGTGGTATTGATTGAAATATCACCTTCCCATATACCTTTACACTTGACTATGCATGAAGTATGTAGATTACTGATAAGCTTGTTCTGTCATTGAATGGTCAATCACACACACACCATGCATGAACATGACTATGATATGACTAGGGTGTTGATTGAGTTTTTGAATGATTATATTCTCTTATATAATGTAGTAATTCTAGATGTTTGGGTTGAGTTGATTCATACCCCTTGGAGGGCAAATTATGAGGGTTTGTACATGCTGATAAGAATTGTGTATGAGCTTATGATTTACTTAGAAAGTGAAGATCCTATGACTATTGTGTAAATATGGTGTGGTTTCAAGATCATTCTCCCCATAACCTTACACATGACTAAGCATGAAATGTCTATAAATATGATAATGTTGTTGTGTTGAATGAAATTATATTTTCATGAACACACTATGAATATGTTGTGAAAGGTTTACTCCCATATTGATGATTCTAAGGTTAAAAAGACATTCTCGCCTAATTAATCTATGAGCTATTATGACATTATGTTGGTTTGAGTTCCTAGTGAATTCTTTCATGCACATGAACTTACGTAAATACTTAATATGAATTTTAAAGGGAATTATGCTTAGCACTGAGTGGATATGAATATGAGATGGAAGCTTTTCCGTTAGAAAATTTGGCTTCCCAATGTAAGTTATCTCATGAGATGGAAATCTTTTACGTTAGAAAGTCCGGATTTCTAGTAGCAATCTCCTTATCCCATAACTATGTGCCCACATAGGCCTTTAGCTAATGGATCCACCTAAAAGCTACTATGTTAGTTCTACCTCAGGCAAGTAGGACACCTCTTTTCGGTGTGGGAGTACGATGACAGATTTCATGTAGCTCACATGGTCTATGTTGGTTAAGGCTATATTTCCCTACGTGATAAGATATGAATTATGAAAAGGAAATGAGTTATGTACTATGGTTCCTCAAGAGGTTCTACTTAGTATGAATGGGGGTATGGGACTTCATTCATACATTGCACAAGTAGGCTTTGAAAGTGGGCACGGTATGTCTCTTTTATGATATGATGATTATGAGTTAAATATTTGCTTGATATGAATTATGAACATGAGCATGAACTATACTTATGACTTCTTAATAAGCTCTACTTAGTGTGAGTGCGGGTATGTGACTTCACTTATCCTTTGCACAAGTAGACTTATAATAGGGTTATGGCGTGGTTTCCCTATGCTATGAAGATATATGAATTTAGGTATGCATGATATGGATTGTTGCTATGAGTGACTTTACTTATTACAAGTTATGAACATGAATGTCTCCATGTCTATGAGTGTTGGCTATGGATAAGGTCAAGGTATGTTATGCATGATTATAGTGTCCTAAAAGTGAGACTTAGTGTAAATAGAATTATGGGATCCTATTTATGCATCGCACAAGTGTAGCTTAGGGTTTCTTATTTGATAGTTCTTTTATGATGAGATGATCTTGGTATATAATCGTGTATGTGAACTATTTCTTGTGCAGATTGGAGTATGAATTATGTTTTTGTTGGAGACTATGCTTGTGATTATGATGATATCCTTTATACTATGATGAATTGTATATGATTTGTCTTATGAGCTACATTCTCCAACTATTTCAAAGATGATGTTCAAAAGTGGCATATAGCATGGTTTCAACTAAAAATGTCCCTTTTTACATATTTTATGGATTTTTATGCATGGTTTCCATACTTAGTACATTTGTGTGCTAACTCATATTTCTACATTTTCTATAAGTGTAGGGTTTGGTGATATCTGCTTCTATCCTCGTGGCTAGGACCATAGTAGATCAAGAAGAAGAAAATTGGTGATTCCTTATAGTATTCGAGGCCTTGAACATTATGTCCTTTAATTCTTTCTTTATGTTTTTAGACTTTTGTAAGGTTTGTGTCCCTAAGATTGCATTCAAGAGTTTTAATCCAAGTATTATAGATTGTTTGAGACATAGTGTTATAGACTCTCTCTTATTTTTATAAGAAAACTTCGATCGTAAAGAAATTTTTTAATTTCCCACATTTTCCCTATGATCTTATGTTATGATATGCTATGAGGCTTGTATGAGGCTTTTCAGAGTCTTGTACGTTGTGTTATGTCCGGGGTGTAGGCCCGGGTTGTAAAAACATGGTATTAGAGCACAAGATTTTGGGATGGTATTAGGATGTGTCAAACCACATCTAGTAGAGTCTTATTCATAAATGTGAAGAGCGCCACATTTATGAATAGGAAGCTATTGGATGTTGAGAAAACTTAACTTCTTCATTCTTTAAGTCGTGCCTTAGAGTTTAACTTTATTAGACCTTTCTCCTAATGTGTTACCTATGGTTTTCAGGATATGACTACTTTAAGGTCTTACGTTGAAAGGAATGAGTAAGACAACGTGGAGCAAGATATTCCTCTCAAAGCTTCTCTCCAAGCTCCAATTGACCCTATCGGGGAAAATATGACTCATACGGAGTTTAGGTCCGCTGTCCAATTGTTGGCTCAAGCATTGACGTTGAAAGTCAATAGAGAGGTTATAACTCTGGCAAATCCAATAAGGGGGATGGCTGCTTCTAGGGTGAAGGAGTTCTTGGGGTGGTATTCTCCTATGTTTTATGGCTCTAAGGTGGGAGAAGATCCTCAAGAGTTTGTGGAGAAGGTCTCTAAGGTGTTAGACCGTATGAGAGTAACTTCGGTATAGAAGGTGGAGTTAGCTTCTTGTCAGCTCAAAAGGGTTGCACAAATATGGTATGATAAATTGAAAGAGACTAGACCGGTAGGATTGGATTCTATATAGTGGGAAGGGTTCAAGATTGCTTTTCTACATAGGTTGTTCCCTTTAGAGATAAGAGAAGGTTTGGTGCTTAAGTTCATCAACCTTAGACAAGGTGATATAAGTGTTAGGGAATATGCATGGACGTTCACTCAATTGTCTATGTATATTCCAATTCTAGTGTCCGATCCCAAATCGGGAATAAGTAAGTTTGTGTCGGGATTGTCTAATTTAGTGGTAAAAGAATATCGTTTCGCCATGTTTGAGCATAATATGAATGTCCCTCGTCTTGTAGTGTATGCCTTTGAAATTGAGGAAGAGAAACTTAAATAAAGGTTGAAGGAGAAAAAGAGGGTTTGGATAGATGATTAAAATTCTTTTCTTGAGAAGTCCTTTGGACAAGATTCTTCTAAATTCCTTCCAAAGTTTAGTGGGGAGAGGGTGTCTACCCCAAAATCATAAAGAGTAAGTGGTAGTGGATCTTATATGGTTAGTCCTACTTGTGCTAGGTAAGGAAGCATTATGATAAGTGTCTGGCCTACACAAAGGTTTGTTATGGTTGAGGTGGAAGTGACCATAAAATAAGAGATTTCCCGGTACTTACCGCTAGAAGAAGCGAGAGAAAGAAAATTATGTCTGATGCTCTTCAGGCTAGAGGTGAACAAGAGTGTCCTCCTAATGTTGCTCCTGATATATGTTTCATGCTTATTTCAATTTCGGTAGTTCTTGTCTTTGTGACTTGATAAATTGGACTTAGCTTTTATGTTGTCCTTAGTATACTTGGGTTGGATTATGGTTATGTGTGTATGTTGGTGGAACCCAACTCAGTCATAACAAGTTTTAGGATGTGTTAGAGGATTTGATGAATAGTGGTGTTTGAGTGATGCCCAGAGAATGTTGAGGGTGGTATTTTTAGTAAGGGTTTTAGTTGAGGGTGCTATTTTGGAGGACAAGGGCCCATGAGATGTCCCAACATCATTGTATTCCCTTTTATTCCTCCTCTAGCTTAAGATGATAAGTTCTCCTTAACTAGTTTCATCATTGTGGAGTTGGATGTTATGGGTGTCTCATGATATCCTTGACCCATAGAATTACTCTTGTTTACCTTGGTAGGGTTTGGATGCATAGTTGTTAAACCTCTATTGTTATTAAGAACCCGATAAGGTTATTAGGAGTGTTCGTCATGCTTTGGGAAAGTTTGAAATGAGTTGTATTTGAGGTCTTAGTAAGGGGCTTACTCCTAAGGGGGATATGATGTGCTTAGATAACAAAATTGATTGAGAGTCTCCATATCCTCAGTCATTTCTTCTATTCCTATTCTAGCTTGAGAGCAAGAGTTCCTTTTTGGGCTTGTTTTATGCTTTGGGAGTCTTGTGTGTTTTGGAAAACTTTCATGATGTCCTTATGTTATGCATGTTGTTGAGAGAATTCTTGTTTTGTATAAAATGAATTTTCAAGTGTTACATGTTCCTCATGTTTATGTGCATTTTAGTATGATGATGGCATATTTGACTTCATGAGATGATTTGGTGAACATGCTTTGTTATGTTTTTGATGAAATGGCATATTGGCTCCATAATGTTGTGTTGAGCTTGGTTTTAGTTGGAAAGTGTAGTTCCTCCTATGATTATGTGGTTGATGATGTTTAGAAGGGTTTGTATAGGCTCACTCCCAAGGGGGAGATGGTGTACCTAGCTAACATTGTTATTGTGTTCTTAGGTGTTGCCATGAATTCTTTATGTAATGCATATTCATGAAAATTTGTATTTTGAAAGGAAATGAATTTATGTGAATTAGTTTCCTCATGTTGTAGTGCTTTGAGTAAGAGGTGCCTATTGTGCTTCATGAGAAGAATATATGAGCATGCTTTAGTTTCGAGTTGAGAAATTCCTCCTTGAATGAAGTGCTTTTAGAGAGTAAATTGCATTTGAGCTCCATAAGAGTATGTTGAGCATATTATGACTAGGAGATGGTAATTCCTCATTGGACATGACTAGTTATGCGAATCTCATGCATAAATGGGTTGATAAATGTAGTTCATGCTTCCTTGTGTAGAATTGAGTATATTGACTTGGAGTGATGTTTCCTCCTTGTTTATGTGCATTTATTTGTTTCATGCAGGATGGTCTGCTAGTCTTATGTCTTTAATTCCGTAAGCTGTTTTAGAAAAGTGATTTGTGGACGAATGTTCCCAAGGGAGAGATAATGTGACAACCCGAAAAACTAGCAGGTGGAACTAGAGCCTTAGGAGTGTGTTGTGGTGTTTGTTATGGGGTTTTATGTTGTCAAATGAGTTACTGAGCTTAGGTTGAGGTGTTTAGGGGTTAAACATCAAGATACGACTTCCCAAAGACAAACCAAGTGTCCTTGAGGAGGACCCTAAAGTCTAACCCCTAATGCTGCCCAAAAGTCCAAAATCTGCCAAATTTTGGTGACCCATGGATGGTACCTACGGGGCGTAGGTCCCACCACGCCTCGTGGGGAAGCTCCGCAGGTCAATACCCCTAGTTGAAAAGTCTTTGAACCAAACTATGGACCTGCAGGACGGGGCGTCAATGAACCCACGGTTCGTAGGTCTAGTGGCGTAGGTCGCACCTGCAAGAGTTGTCTAGGTTCAGCCAAGGCTTAAACATTTTAGTAATTCCTTTTCAATTAGTTTTAAGTAGGGGTCATTTAATATAGTCTTGATAAATATATATAAACTATTTTAAGTAATTAAACACCCTATTAACTCATTATATCTCAAGACCCCAAATAATAACCACCTCCTCTCCAAAATATTCTCTCTGTAGAAACTCCATTGAAGAGCAAGAACAAGGTCAAGTTTAGGGTTCAAGTAGCAGCCTTTCTTCTTCAATTTTGTGTGGAAATCTTCATAAGGCATGGAAGTCTTGATTTATGGATAATTTCCTTCCATAAGTCCCTTCAAAACACTATTTCTCAAAGTTGAAATTCTTGAAAACCTAGGGTTTTCAATTTATGGCATGGATTCACTTTCAAAATGATCTCAATGTGTTTATTGTCTTATATTATGATCAAATTGATGAATTACTACTGTTTTCTTGAGGAATTATCTAAGAATCCATGAATTTCTAGGTTTTCCTAAATTTGATCTTAAAGAATGAATATGGGTCTTTGTTAGTAGATTGTGTTTGAATTATGAATGTGATGGATTGGTTATTTGGATTAGGTTATTGTACATGTTCAATGAGGTAATTCCAGAGAATTTTATGAATCATGATCCATGACCCTTGTAGGGAAATTTATGAGTATTTTTTCCTATGTTGATGAGGATTGTATATAGGATTATAATTCACTTAGAAAGTATAGACTCAATGACTATGGTATAATTGTTGTATTGATTGAAATATCACCTTCCCCTATACCGTTACAAATGACTATGCATGAAGTATGTAGGTTTATGATAAACTTGTTGTGTCATTGAAAGGACAATCAAACACACACCATGCATGAACATGACTATGATATGACTAGAGTGTTGATTGAGTTATTGAATAATTATATTGCATTATATAATGTACTAATTCCAGATGTTTGGGTTGATTTGATTCATAGCCCTTGAAGGGAAAATTATGAGGGTTTGTACATGTTGATAAGAATTGCATATGAGCTTATGATTCACTTAGAAAGTGAAGATCCTATGACTATTGTGTAATTATGGTGTGATTGCAAGATCATTCTCCCCATACCATTACACACGACTAAGCATGAAATGTCTATGAATATGATCATGTTATTGTGTTGATTGAAAGGCTATTCTCATGAACACAATATGAATATGATGTAAAAGGTTTACTCACATGTTGATGTTTCTAAGGTTGACAGGATATTCTCACTGAATGAATTTATGAGCTATTATGATACTATGTTGGTTTGAGTGGCTAGTGCATTCTTTCATGAACATGAACTTAAGTAAAGACTTAATATGAATTTTAAAGGGAATTACGCTTAGCACCGAGTGGATATGAATATGAGATCGAAGCTTTTACGTTAGAAAGTCCGGGTTCCGAATCTAAATTATCTCATGAAATGGAAACCTTTTACGTTAAAAAGTCTAGGTTTCTAGTAGCAATCTCCTTATCACATAACTATGTGCCCACATAGGTCTTTATTTAGTGGATCCACATAAAAGCTAATATGTTTGTTCTACCATAGGCAAGTAGGACACCTCATTTCGGTGTGGGGGTAAGACAATGGATTCCATGTAGCTCACATGGTCTATGTCGGTTAAAGCTATATTTCCCTACACAATAAGAATATGAATTATAACAAGGACATGGGTCATGTACTATGGTTCCTCAAGAGGTTCTACTTAGTATGAATAGGGGTATGGGACTTCATTCATACATTGCACAAGTAGGCTTTGAGAGTGGGCATGGTATTTCTTTATTATGATATGATGATCATAAGTTAAATGTATGCTTTATTTGAATTATGAACATGAACATTAACTATACTTATGACTTCTTAATGAGCTCTACTTAGTGTGAGTGGGGGGGGGGGTATGTGACTTCACTTATACATTGCACAAGTAGACTTATAAAGGGGTTAA
>JAJONW010031248.1:0-33513 GCA_029582385.1 Solanum tarijense
GATGAATTGCTGAAAGATTATAAACATCATTCTAATTGTGATGATTTATAGCTGCTTATCAAATCTGTACACTTTTTCCTTATGCTTCAATGTTAAGAAGTAAATTTATAAACATGACACCTAACAATTCACTTCTATAAATTTTTCAAGCTGGCTGATTTATTTTAATTTGTGATGGATAAAGTTTTGTTGTTTTGTGCCATGCAAAAAATGTAGTAAATATATGATGAAGAAAATGTTATTAAAGATTGAAGCATGGCCTATGTAACAATGATGTTGTGTTGGGCCGTGCTTGTATACTTGGGAATAAAAGTGGCCATAATCCTATTCATTTTGATTATTAATCATTTCAAGTGATTGTGATTCACTTTAATCTCATCTTCTTTATGTAATGGGTCTCAATTTTATGGTTAAGAATCTCAAACTTGAAGATACATCCGATTTTGTTATTTTATATTAATAAGATGTACAAAACTATTTTCTAAACTAGGCTCTCTTAGTAAATACTATCAAATAATTAATATATGTTTTTCTGTCACAAATGGAAGACAATTTTAATATGTGAAATACTAATAGTAAAGAATAAATCCTTACACAACATGTTTCTGATTTAACGATAAAGTTTTTATGTTCTTTTAATCGTTAATCGAATGAATTTTAAAAATTCAAACAGAGTAGAAAACCATAAAGGTTTTAATCTCCAGAAACCTCAAATACAGAAACTATTAGATTTCTTAAGCTTGTTATCTCTTGTATTAAGGTTAGCAAAACAGAAACAGAAAATAGATGAAACAAACAGAAATAATAATCCGAGTCCACAGAACCCACTGTGTTTCCTTAAGAAATTTAATCCCCTAAAGTACCCGAGGTTACAAATTAATTCCTCCCAAGATAAAATGGATTAACTATTAGAGAAGTAGCGGTACCTCAAACTTCACTAATTTCAGCGAACGCAAGAACAATAACAAGAGCACACACAGACTCAATCGATCGACAATTTTGTTTATGTAAGAAAATGTATGCAGAGAGGACAAATTTTCAGTGAATGAAAAACGGAAAAAACCTCTTATTTATAGCCAATTGTAGTAAAGAACGCGTCTGTTCGGACAGTGGTGTCTTTCCATAACGTTGTGTATTTTTGGGAAAAGTAACGTCTTTTCGAAAGGAACAGGTCCCTTCAGAACGACGTTACCGTTACACGTGAATTTCAAATAAATCCTGTTATGCGAAATTAATTCTGTTAATTAACTAACATCCTGAATTAATTTATAAGAGAAAGGAAATCAATTAATGAGATTGATTAAATAAATTTTGTCCAAAAATATTATCAATGAATTATTTGCCGAAGTCAAAGCCGAGCGAGCGATGACGACGACGACGGCGTGAGGGATAACAAATTATGCTATCCTAAAAAATGTCCCACGGTGTAAATTCTGTGCTGCAAAAAGATTTGAGTATGAGACACCATCATTTTGTTGTGGCAATGGTGTTGTGTGGCTTATTTCACATCAAGCACCAACAACTTTAAGAAATCTATATTTAGGAAATACTAATGAATCTGAACATATTCGAACTTATATAAAAACTTACAACAACATTTTTGCATTCACATCTCTTGGAATTAGTTATGACAAAGAACTAGCAAGAAAGTATAAAGGTATATCCACCTTTCGAGTTCAGGGAAAAATGTATCACTTTATAGATGACTTAGTACCAGTTACTGAAAAAGGAAGAAATTTACAATTATATTTCTTTGATAGTGAAAATGAATTGAGGAATCGATTGGGATGTTCAAGCGAACTGAATGAAGGTACTGTACAAAAGCTGATGGAAATATTAAAAACTAATCCATACTCCATATTCCTAAAATCACTAATAAATATTCCACAATTATCTGACTTTTACATTGCTCTAAAATCCGATGCTGGTTTAGATCAAAGAGTATACAACTTACCAACTGCATCAGAAATCGCTGGAATATGGGTAGAGCAAGATGCTCAAAGTTATACACTCACCCCACATATTCATGTATATACAAATAGCAATAAGAGTCAATTGGTAAATTATTACTACGATTGTTATGATCCATTATAGTATCCATTGTTATTTCCATAAGGTCAAAATGGATGGCATTGTGGTATTCAAAAAGTTGATCCTTTAGGTTCTTCTTCTTCTAGACAAAAATATTATGAAAATGAACAATTGCCAAGCATAACAAATATGGCTACAATTGATGGATTTCTTGATATAGAAGCTGAAGCTATGCAAAAAGGAAAACGTAAGAGAAACACTGTCTCCTACCGTGAATATTACTGTTATTAGCTTCAAATGCGAGACGATGAAAATATAATTCTACATTCAGGAAGATTGTTTCAACAATGCACTGTAGACCAATGGATAAAGATCGAAACTCAACGATTAGATTTTGCTTCTTTCAATCCGGATTTATATAGACCAGATGTATTAGGAGGATTGCTAGATGTTCTACGACGAGGTGAAATAGATTCTTCACAAGTAGGTACGCACAAATTTCTCCCACTTAGCTTTACATGAGGGCCAAGAGATATGCGTAGACGGCACATGGATGCAATTGCATTGGTACAACGTTTGTGGAAGACCTGATATATTTTTAACCATCACATGTAACCCCTCTAGGCCATAGATCAAAGTAAATCTTCTAGCAATTGATGAAGCACAAAATAGACCCGATTTGATTTGTCAAGTATTTCGTGCAAAGTTAGAGGAACTAAAAAAGGATTTATTAAAGAAACACATATTCGGTAAAGTTGTGGCATATGAATTTCAGAAACGAGGACTCCCTCGTGCTCATTTTCTAATTATACTTGATAAAAGATTCAAAATACTTACACCTGAAGCCTATGATCGATTTGTTTGTGCAGAATTACCAAATCCTAAAATAAGTCCTCACTTATATTCACTCGTTACACAACACATGATTCATGGACCTTGTGGTGAAATAAATCCAACAAGTCCTTGTATGAAAAAAAAGGATATTGTAAGATTAAGTATCCAAAAGAGCTTGCTGATGAAACGACAAAAGAAAAAAGTTCATGTCCTATTTATAGAAGACGCAATATAGGAAACTATGTGGAGATTAGAAAACATCACCATAACAATTCGTGGGTTGTCCCTTATAATTCCTTTTTATTATCCAAATATAATTGTCATATAAACGTTGAGATTTGTTCGGATATTAAAGTAGTTAAATACATTTATAAGTACATATGCAAATGACATGATAAAACTGCATTCCAGATTCATACTAATGATACAAATATAGAAGTTGATGAGATAAAAGAATATCAATCAACTAGATGGGTTTCTGCACCTGAAGCAGCATGACGTATATTTTCTTTTAATATCAATGAAATGTCTCCTAATGTATACCATCTTTAACTACATCTCGATGGACAACAACTTGTTTCATTCAAAAGTATTGATAATATTAGTGAAATTATAAATAATCAAATGATATAAAAAACAATGTTAACTGAATTTTTTGTAATGAACACAGTAAATGACACCGCTAAAAGTTTAAAATTACTATATCGAGAATTTCCCGAATATTTTGTCTGGTCAAAAACGAATAAAATGTGGACAATTCGTAGGTGCGAAAATGCTATTGGACGTGTCGTCACTTGCCATCCTACTGAAGGAGAAAGATACTACCTTAGATTACTTTTAATGAACATAAGAGGACCAAAATCATATCAAGACTTGCTAACGGTTAATGGCAAATTTTGTACAACATTTAGAGAAGCAGCTGAAAAAAAAAGGATTATTACTTTCAGATAATAATTTAATAGAATGCATGTCCGAGGCAGTAGATTATCAAATGCCAGCAAGTTTTAGATATTTGTTTGCTATGTTACTGATATAATGTAGCCCAAGTAATCCAAGAGAATTATGGAATTTTTTTTGAAATATCCTTATCACAGGATTTTGTGAGAATTCCAAACATTAGTACGAAGGAAATTTGTTATAGGGTGTTAAAGCATATTAATGATATTCTTCATTTAGTTGGTCGTGATATTAATGAATTTAAACTAATTCCTGAAATAATTAAAGCATCTGCGCTATCAAAAGAAGCTACAGATGCTTACTTTGAAAGAAATATTATTGTTAGAGAAGATGATCTGCTTCTACAAAATAAATTAAACATTGCACAAAGAAGAGCTTATAATATAATCTTGGATAGAATATTTTCAAATAAATCAGGTGCATTCTTTATAGATGGCCCTGGAGGAACTGGTAAAAGCTTTTTATATCGTGTTTTATTAGCAATTCTTAGATATAGAGGATTTATAGCTTTGGCAACTGCAAGTTTAGGTGTCGCAGCTTCGCTGCTTCCAGGTGGTCACACTGCTCATTCCTTTTTCAGTAGCTGGTACTAAGTCATCTATAAAGTGATACATTTTCCCTGAACTCGAAAGGTGGATATATCTTTATACTTTTTTGCTAGTTCTTTGTCATAATTAACTCCAAGAGATGTGAATGCAAAAATGTTGTTGTAAGTTTTTATACAAGTTCGAAACTGTTCAGATAAGTATTTCCTAAATATAGATTTCTTAAAATTGTTGGTGCTTGATGCGAAATAAGCCTCACAACACCATTGCCATAACAAAATGCTACTGTTTCATACTCAAATTTTTTTGCAGCGCAGAATTTATACCAAGGAACATTTTTTAGGATAGCATAATTTGTTATCGGATGGGTGGTTTCCATGTAATTAACTTCTCTTGAACTACATCCAGCACAATATAGTTACTTCTGAAACCAAATTTAGTGGGAAAAGATTATTGTAGATTTTAGCCTATCTAGTTACCTTACTTGTAATAAGAGTTTGCTCATGTGTAGTTAATGTGGTGGTGCTGGAGCTAGGACCATTGGAGGCATTATTCTCGATGGCTGAGTTTGCCCGTTAACGGGTGGAAAAGAACATACCTGTAGCTGAAACTTTAATAGTAATAATTGCAAATTCTTAACATCACACTGCACGCAAAAATAATTGTAAAATGAATTTAGTATTTTCTACAATTCGTATCTATCAAATACCATTTGTAATAGTTTACCTTAAATGTATGATATTAGTGCATAGCCATATGAATATATGAAAGCTTAGACAAACAAAACAACAACTTAAATACTGAAATGGAAATATTAGTGTCAAGCGACAAATCATAATGACATTGTTAACATATTGCAGTTTCTATGAGCTCATAATCACTATAGTTGTTTCTAGCATATATAAGCACAAGTTGATAGAAGTTCGCTGATCAGGATGCTATAGCTCTTTTAAAAGTTGGGAGAAAAAAACTGAAAACTGATAAGAAAACTTCCATATGATTTTTTTCTTAAAGAAGCAAGGCATTTAGCTGCTGTTACAGTTAAAAAAGGTAAGCTGACTTAATTTATGACATGTATTATGGGCAGTTAAAAAAGGTAAACTTACTACCTATAATATAAATATTTAAACTCATGTTTCTGCCTTGGACTTTCTTAGCTTCACTTTGGTTCAATTCCTTTTTCAACTTTTCCTTGCCCATTCACTGGTTCAGCTTCATGACCAGCACCACGGTTCGTGACAAGGACCACAACCCGTCTAGGTGCTTGTGGTCTTCAATTGGTCACCATTATTTCCTGTTTCTTTTTTCAGTTTTCCACGCAAGAAAGAATATGTCTGCACATTCAACAAACACATCAAAACATACAAAAATGCACAATTCTAGTATTAATCCTTAGTTTTCAAGCATCAAATGTAAGAAGATTTCGCGGCACATCAGTAGGGGGTGGCATATTTGTATTTATATAGTCACGGATTGAAGACGATGGAGCTTGTCCACTTATTCAAGCTTCATACATCTTCGCCATTTGCTGTCTTAGTATCCTTACCTCTTCGGTTGACACTCTTTCTTGTGGCATCATCTGGTTCTGGACCTCATCATTGTCCGACTCATTTCCGTCTTTGTGAGTCATTTTCTTTTTTTCTTTTGACCTTGAATTGTAGGGATGAGATGCCAGCTTAACCACAAACCAACCACCTTAATTTAACTGTGCATGGATAATAATACTTGTTAGGGTTGGACATTTCTTAATTATTAGTTGTTTTTTGTTTTTTTTTTCTAAAAAAAATGATTTGATAATGCATTGATCAAATCTGTTTGGTATTGCGTACGTAACACGCTTGCGAACATGACTAAGATCTTTGCATATTTTTTTTCTAAAACTCAATAACTAAGGTTATTTTTAGAGCTTTGAGATAAAGTCCTTTAGTTTTTTTCTTAATTATTAAAAGAAAATTAAGGAAAACTTATTTTTGATAAAGATTAAAGCTTCTTGTTTTTCATTATTTATTTATTTTGAATTTTTGAAAAAAAGATTTTTAATTTTTTTTTTTGAATAAATATCACCGAACGCAAAGAGGGTTGCCTACATATCTCAGTGAGATGAGAATCAAATGTGGGCGGACCGATCGGCCCATCCCAAAGTCCAACTACGAGCTTTTTAACTGCAACAACTTAAATATACGCTATTGGAGCTGGAATTACCGCGGTTCTGGCACCAGACTTGCCCTCCAATGGATCCTCGTTAAGGGATTTAGATTGTACTCATTCCAATTACAAAACTCATAGAGCCCAATATTGTTATTTATTGTCACTACCTCCCTGTGTCAGGATTGGGTAATTTGCGCACCTGCTACCTTTCTTGTATATGGTAGCCATTTCTCAGGCTCCCTCTTCGGAATCAAACCCTAATTCTCCATCACCCGTCACCACCATGGTAGGCCACTATCCTACCATCGAAAGTTAATAGGGCAGAAATTTGAATGATGCGTCACCGACACGATGGCCGTGAGATCCGTCGAGTTATCATGAATCATCGCAGCAACGAGCAGAGCCCGCGTTGACCTTTTATCTAATAAATGCATCCTTTCCAAAAGTCGGGGTTTGTTGCACGTATTAGCTCTAGAATTACTACGGCTATCCGAGTAGTAGATACCATCAAACAAATTATAACTGATTTAATGAGCCATTTGCAGTTTCACAGTCTGAATTTGTTCATACTTACATATGCATGGCTTAATCTTTGAGACAAGCATATGACTACTGGCAGGATCAACCAGGTAGCATTCCTCAATGACGTCGTGCGCCGCATGAGCCCGGCGCACCCATTCGGGCACGGAAAAGTCCAAGGCGAGCGCGACCATTATTCACAAGGAGCATTTGTTTTGGGTAGATAGGAGCCGGTGAAGGCCCCATACCCACTGCGTCTACCGAATCCGAGAATTTGAGCCGCTGCTCGTGGACCACGCCATCACACGATGAAGCGAGGATGGCGTGGGAACGCTTGTGGCTGCAGGAATTACAAAATGGTAAAATAGTTAAGCCCAAAGCCATTTTTTCATTCACATTGGATGAGAAACATGAAATTTGTGAGTGGGTTAAAAATTGGGGGGATGCCGGACCACTATGCTTCGAATTTAGGAAAGCAGGCATATATGAATGAAGGAAAATTGATAGGTATGAAAAGTCATGATTGTCATGTATGAAAAGGAAACTTTAATTCCTATCGCTTTTAGCCATCTACCCGAAAGGATATGGAAACCAATCACAGAGATAAGTCTTTTCTTTAAGGATTTGTGTTCTGGAAAGTTGAGACGTTTGGGTGCACTTTTTCTATTGTAACCGTTGGGGGAGGGGGGACACTAACGGCTGACAGCCCCCACCCCCAACAACACTCCCTACCCCTCTTTAACCCCTTAACACTATAAATATACCCTTATTTCTTTCATTTATCTCACAAATTCACAAACTATTTTATTAACATCTTACAAAATTTCTCAATTCTAAATCTCTCTTATCAATTATAACTTTTATTTTGTTCTATTAATTTGTTGGAGTTCGGACTTCGGAGATTTTTTTGAAGTAAATTGCAAGCTTTAATTGACATCTCTCAATTCTGACTTTTGTTTATACGTCTGCTCTTACGTAAACGTTCGGTACATTTGTTCCAACTTTAATCTCTTTATTTGTTTATTTATTAAGTTACTTTATTTTTTAAATAATTATCTTGCTTGTTTTTCTTAATAATTAATTATTTTAAACTTTAAAAATGAATTTGAAAAAAATAGTGGTAAAAAACCAATGTGTGCAAAAAATATTCTTCTAGGGGAGGAACTAGTAGTTGTACTTCTAAATATTTGCCACCTAGATTTAGAATTAATATTGATGATAATACTCATGTTGATAAAACTTATTTTATGTCACGGCCAAATATTATTGATTTTAATTCTGAAAATGAAATAGATCATACATAAATAGATGTTTTACAAATTGTGAGGAAGAATTAGATGAGGAAGTAGAAATAGAAGTAGAAGAGGATGATAACACCCCTACCCCATGATTTCTCTCGAACACCAATAAGCAGCAATTAAGACCAGCCTCCACCTTAGTCCATTCACTCTCTCGAGCTGAATGTGTGGAAAAGGGTTTAGGATTCACTCTCTTGAACTGAACACATGACAACCCAATACCCACAGAGCATCGAATCAGTAATTTTGGTTTTAAAACCTCTCTCTCGAGCAAGCCAAAAACACAGAGTTAAGATTATATTTGCAACTACAACCCCATTAAATTCAATCATAATTACTGACCGAAATCACCTTTAAACATCAAATAAACTATTAACTAGCAATACCAACAGTTAAATCAACCCATAATCACACCTCAATAATTTGGGGTTTTAGCTAGACATAGTAAAAAGGTAAAAATCGTTATCAAGTTGTGTTTCTTTCAACTGGGTAGGGTTGATATAGTCTTTACAAAAGTCTAAGATAAAGAATCTTCAACACCCACTTCTAATTTCTTAGAAATGGAAATCTTCAAATCTTCAAAGCTAAGGAAAAATGTCTCCAAAAACAATTCTAATTTCTAAAACTGAATAATAAACTTGATATTCTCAAATTGCATCCTAAACTAAGAATTTAAAAACGTATTTACAGTTGTCCAAAAATGTGCTGCGAAGGACCAATCGGCGTAGTTAGTCGGGATCGCCGATCCACTCGGTGATCCACCCTTCGGTCTGGTTCATCGCTTTCTGCTTTGGCCTTGAGCAACTTCAAGTTCTATAACTTTGGACGATAAAGTACTGCATCGCGGAACTGTTCGGCAATTCACCGACTGCTCTCTTCTATCATCGACTTGATTTTCTCCTTCAAGGCTTAGCACATTGGAATATTAGGCAAGGTCAAGGCCATTCGGTGACCCGCCCAATGGTTTAGGCGATCCTCATGCCTTCGTTTCTTCTTTCTTTTAGCTGCCTTGTTCCTTTTTGCTTATTAGTGTCCATGCTTTGTTCCTCAATCCAAATACCTAAAATTCAAGGATTTACATCAGTTATTGGCATAAAATATGCATTTGAGGAAACTAAATCTATTAAAATAAAGCCCTAAATGAGTCCAAATCGTGGACTCATCAATTTTTTTCTTTAATTTTTATACAATTCATCGCACACTTATCATAGTACTAGATACACTAATCTGTGTCAGAACGACTTCAATATATGTTACTTTTTTATTTCAAATTATGTGATACATAGTCAGTTTGGAGGGTCATTCAATTACTTATATAATTTTAAAATATTTTAATTTGTTTATTATTGTGATTTATAGTATTTCTTTATGTAATTTTCAAATAGTATGTCATGCCTCGAGCCTACACCCCAGCCGTGGCTGACAATCGACAACCATTGTTTGCCCCAAGAGAACCCTTGGCCTGGCTTACTTATTGATCGGAAGACTTAACTTAACAAGATAACCTCAAAACATAACTTTAAAGATATATAAAACTTAGCCAAAACAGCAACTGAAGTCTTTAAACAACATCTGAATGATAATGTAAAGACAACTGAACTACTAATTGTCTATCTGTCTATGAAGCCTCTAAAACAAAGAGGGATGTCGGAATAAGGCCCCCGATCATCCTAATAATAAAAATACTGAAAGCAAAGTAAAAGAAGTCCTCTAGAATGCAAGGAGGCTCACCAACAGACTTTGAGTGCTGAACCTGATCAACGAGGAGCTGGATGCTGATCCTGGTTACCTACGTCTGCATCATAATACGATGCAGGCCAACTGGCATCAGTACATTTAATGTACGAGTATGCGAGTTGGAATGCTAAACATAACATAGACTTGAAAAGATTCTGAAAGAAACACTTACCTTGGCTCTTCTCAACTCATGAATAACTCAACTCATAATAAAGCAATGAAACACATGCAATACATGAAAAGCTTTATAAAATAGTAAAAACAACTTAGTTCGTTAAAGAAATGCAATAGCAAACTCAACTTTACTCATATAACAAAGTAATATAGTTTATGTGGGAGTTTCTCTAACCGACAACCACTACTATAAGCCTAAGTGGTGATACACCGTCTTGCCCACGCTGCCAGAACTGTCCTATACTTTGCCATCATATAGAACGCTTAACTTAGTGGATCAACTAGCTTATGCTAAAAGCATCTTAAGGAGTCATCTAAAAAGTATGATCCTTTACTACCCATGATGGCTACATGGGTTATGGATCTGCACTCAAGCTCATCCCCATATCGGTGCTCAATACTACTCCCAAAATATACTTTAGCTCATATGTTTGTAAAAACAAAACTCTTTCTTTGGTTTGAGATAATTACTTAGAACTTAGCTTAAAAGCTCTTTTGGGAATCTCAGTTTGCTCTTTACTGAAAAACTAGCTCAAAGGCTCTTTGGGAAATCAAAGTTTCCTCTTTACTTGAAAAAAAACTAGCAAAAAGGCTCCTTTTGAAATCTCACTTTTCTTTCTTGTTTAAATGTGAAAACATTTAATCTTTGGGAATACATAGTCCCGATATACTCTTTTGAAGAAATGACTTCAATCTTTACTCTTTTCTCAACTCAAAACATAAGTCTTAAAATAAAGTTAAAACATTTGTAAAAGACTTTTGAAAACTTTATGAACTTCTCTTGAATTGGATTATGTATTCAAGGATTGTGATTTGTGATATGAAGGATCTCATGATGTTTAGGAATGATTGTAGATAGCTAAACATGAGAAACAATCAAGAAATCACTGATTTGGAACAAGTCCGCGACGCGGAGATGCTTTTAAATAATTGATCGTGAAATTTAGTTTTGAAACAGAGGAGTCCGCGTCTTCTCCGCGACGCGGACCTGGAACCTGTTCCTTGTCCGACTTTTTCCTTCTTCGTTTTCTAGCCCCAATTCGCCTAAACTCGACTATTATTCTCAAATTCATTTTAGATTCAGATATCCAACATATGTACTCAAGAACCTAACTCAAAACAACTCTAAAACTCAATGTAAAGATCTCAGAAACTCCTCAATTCAGCCCAATTCAAGAACGACATTCAAATTCAAGAATACCCATCAAGAACATCAACTTTCAAACTCTTTTAGGACAAATTTCGCTGAAATAAATATGCTTGATGCGTGGGTGAACGAACCCAACTCTATGAAAGACTCACATACCTTGTAGGATCAATTCCTTGGCGAAATCCACAGCCAAAATCGATCGTTCTTGGCGAATCTTGCTTTTCCTCTTCTTCTTTCTCTTCTAGCGTGAAACTTCAACTTTTCTAAACTGGCAAAATCTTATTTTTACCCCAATTAACTCCTAAAAACTAATTAGAATAATTAGGTAAGGAAAAGACTAAATTACCCTTCCAAATCCGGATTAGGCTTTCCTTATTCAAAAATCCCAACTTCCAAAGGGAATAACTCACTCATACGAATTCGGAATCGTGCAAACTTAGCGGCGTTGGAAAGGTTATTCCAAGAGCTTTCCAACCATATCTGGAAATATATCTAACTCATCCTAATCTAGGAGTTATGGCCGTTTGATGTTGACCAAAGCTCAACTTATTCTAACTTAACAAAATTTTTCAGATTTTCATTCTTTCCAAAAACGACTATTTCCAATTATTAGCTTCTTCCTAGGCATTTCAAATTGCGAGATGTTACAATATCTCCCCCTTGGGAACATTCATCCTCGAATGAGATTACTCTAACTAGGTTAAGGGTGGTAACATCAAGTTCAAACACCCAACAAGTAAATGCAAACAAACAACATGCTCACTCATAATTTAAAGAGTACTAGAAGAGAATTAGTACCTTGGTCTGCACTTTCTCAGGATTCAAAGAGATGGGATATATCTTCTTCATATCTTCCTCAACTTCCAAGTAGTTTCCTCAACAACCTGGTTCCTCCAACGAACTTTGACTGATGCTACCTCATTTGTTCTCAACTTGCGAACTTGGCGATCTAGAATCTGAATAGGAATCTCCTCATAAGACAAGCTATTGATCATAAAGGATCGCCCATACATTTTTCCAACATGGAGATGTGGAACACCGAATGGACTGCTGCTAATTCTTGTGGTAGCTCTAACTCGCAAGCCACATTGCCAATCCTCTGGGATATTCTGTAAGGCCAATATACCGGGGACTAAGCTTCCCCTTCTTATCAAATCTCATAACACCCTTCATGGGTGTAACTTTCAAGTAAACTCAATTATCTACTTCAAACTCTAACTCCCTCCTCCTACCATCATTGTAGGATTTCTGACGACTCTGCGTTGTTCTCAATCTCTCTTGAATAACTTTCACTTTCTCCATAGCTTGATGAACTAGATCTGGTCCTACTAACCCTGCTTCACCAACTTCAAACCATCTAATAGGAGATCTACATCTTCTCTCATAAGGAGCTTCATAAGGAGCCATTTGGATGTTAGAGTGGTAACTATTGTAGTAGGCAACTCAATAAGAGATAGGTGATCATCCCAATTACCCTTGAAATCAATCACATAATCTACCTTGATATCTCAAAATACCATCTCCCCCTTGTTCAAAAGCCATCACTTTCTGCTTATGAACACTTGCCTTAAATTTAAGAAAAAAAATAGGATCTTGGTCTTGCTTCTCTTTTACTTCTGACACTAATGATGATTCAACCCCATTCACCACCACCACTCCCATGTCTATGGAATCTATTAGTTGAACTCCTAGTCGTTCAAGTCTATGCACCTCTTTTGCTAACTCTTTCTTACCTCCCTCAAAATGGGCGGTACTACCCATAGACAACATGCTCAAGGCATCAACAACAACATTAGCCTTACCTGGGTGATAAATGGATGATAAAGAATACTCATGTCATAATCCTTGAGTAATTCTAACCACCTCCTCTATCTGAGATTAAGATCTTTCTGAGTAAACACATACTGAAGATTCTTGTGATCGGTGAGCACATCCACATGAACACCATAAAGATAGTGGCACCATATTTTCAAAGCAAATATTACAGCAGCCAACTTTAGATAACGGGTTGGGTAATTCTTCTCATGAACTTTCAACTGTTTGGAGCCATAAGCTATAACTTTTCCATTCTGCATTAACACATAACCCAAACCAACTCTAGATGCATCGTAATATACCATAAAACCTTAAGTACCTTCTGGTAAGGTCAAAACTGGGGCAGTAGTTAACCTCTTTTTCAATTCCTGAAAGTTTTTTTCACAAGCTTCAGACCATTGAAACTTCACTGTCTTCTGAGTTAACTTGGTCAACGGGGATGAAATAGACGAGAACCCCTCTACAACTTTCTATAATAGCCAGCCAAACCCAAGAAACTCCTAATATCAGTTGGAAATGTGGGTGTAGGCCAATTCTGTACTGCCTTAATCTTTTGAGTATAAACTTTAATTCCCTCTCCAGACACAATGTGGCCTAAGAATGCCACATACTCAAGCCAAAACTAACACTTAGAGAACTTGACATACAACTCTCTATTTTTTAAAGTCTAGAGAACTATTCTGAGATGACTAGCATAATCTTCTTCATTCCTTGAATAGATTAGTATGTCATTAATAAAGACGTTAACAAACATATCTAAATGAGGTTTGAATACTCTATTCATAAGGTCCATGAATGTTGCATGCGCATTGGTCAAACCAAAGGACATGACCAGAAACTCATAGTGACCACAACGGGTTGTGAATGCTGTCTTTGGAATATCACATTCCCTTACCCTCAACTGATGGTAACCTGATCTGAGGTCTATTTTTGAAAAACAAGAAGCACCCTGAAGCTGATCGAAAAGATCATCAATTCTTGGAAGAGGATAGTTATTCTTGATGTAAGCCTTGTTCAACTGACGGTAGTCTATACACATCCTAAGGGAACCATCTTTCTTTCTCACAAATAAGACCGGAGCACCCTAAGGTGAGACACTTGGTCGAATGAAACCTTTATCTAGGAGATCTTTTAACTGCTTTTTAAGCTCTTTCAACTCTGCTGGTACCATTCTATATGGCAGAATAGATATAGGACGAGTATCTAGAAGAACATCTATACCGAAGTCTATTTCTCTCTCAGGAGGGACTCCAGGTAGATCATCTGGAAAAACTTCTGGAAACTCTTTTACTACTGAACTGACTGTAAGAGGTATCTCAACACTAGAGTCATTAACTCGGACTAAGTGATAGACACACCCCTTGGAAACTAACTTTCTCGCCTTAAGGTACGAAATAAAATGACCCTTAGGCACTGCTGAACTGCTCTTCAACCCTATAACTGGATCACTGGAAACTGGAACTTGACTACTCGAGTTCTACAATCTATTGATGCATAACATACATGAAGTCAGTCTATACCTATAATGACATCAAACTCTACCATGTCTAACTTAACTAAATCAGCCATGGTACTCTTGTGATTGACGGAAACAGAACAATCACGATAGATTCTTTCTGCTAGAATAGACTCACCATCAGGTTTAGAAACACTGAAGGCTCAAGAAGATGCTTAGGAAGGACATCAAAATTTAATACTTGGGTCATACCAGTGAGGCAGTGACAACATCTGGCGAATCCTCTTGCTCTCGGGGACTAGCGATAGCATAAAGACGGTTTCCTTCTCTGCCTGCCCTTGAAGTAGCTCATCTAGATGCAACTCTATCTGGTGGAGCAACTGAAGAATACTAGGCTCTATTGCCCCCATTACCATTTCTTTGTCTTCTCTTAGGACACTCTCTCATAAAATGACTATCTTGACCACACTTGGAGCAACCAATGGAGTCATCACGACATATCCCTGAGTGGTTCCTACCACACTTAGCCCATGTAGGAGTCTTAGTACCCCTTTGTGCCTTACTACCTTGCGAATGCGCAGGTCTAGCTCTGAAGTTCTGAGAATTCTGACTATTGTACTCACATTTGTTCCTTGGTACAGGTGCACTAGCAGATGATGGAGCAAGTCATTTCTGTTTATGTTGGAAAGAAGACCGGTTCGCATTATTCTTTTGCTGCCCAAATTCATTCCCGGATGTCTTAGCCCTCTTAATCTTAAACTCTTCTCTGTCCCTCAGCTTGTCCTCCTCAACTTGTTGCACATGGATTATTAGCCTTCTCCTTTTAACATCACTTCACTACTAAAAGACTTCTGAAAATATATCTCTAATACTTTTCTTTATGGGACTCATTACTATCTTATTCTCAAACACTTGACTTGATTTCTCATCTTGTCATCTCCCCCTTAGGTCTAAAGCTGACACTTGAACTTGTGAAGCTTGGAGGATTCATCTTTAAGAACTCATGAACTCTAGAAGTATCAGCTACTTCCTGACGATTCTCTCCATGTTGCCCACCTTAGTTGGTCACAACTTGGCTCAACATCCGAATGGCCTCACGGAACTCAACATTGGTGACCTCTTCTTGGGGTTGCACTTCTGGTGCATTAGGTACCCCTTGCTCCTGTGGTTCAACCTTCCTTATAGTCAGACGACTTCAGACAACTCTTCGTGGAGGCATGATCTAAAAGACACGCGCAAGTACAAATTGGAAGAAACTTTATAGAGATTAAGTCTATCACACGAAATGAATGTGAAAGAAGTGAGATAGTTCCTAAATGTTACAGCCTCCTAATTATAGATGTGGCGCGCTTCACACCGATAACTAGGATTCTACAGACACGGCTTCATAGACTCCATAGGACTCTTGAACTCTGTGCTATGATACCAAGTTTGTCATCCCCTGAGCCTACACCCCAGACGTGGCTGGCACTCATGAACTATTGCTGGCCCCAAGAGAACCCTTGGCCTGACTTACTTACTCAATGGAAGACTTAACTTAAAAAGATAACCTCAAAACATAACTTTAAAGAGATATAAACTTAGCCAAAACGGCAACTGAAGTCTTTAAACAACATCTGAATGATAATGTAAAGAAAACTGAACTATTAATTGTCTATCTGTCTATGAAGCCTCTAAAACAAATAGGGATGTCGGAACAAGACCCCCGATCATCCTAACAATAAAAATACTGAAAGCAAAGTAAAATGAGTCCTCCAGAATGCAAAGAGGCTCACCAACAGACTCTGAGTGTTGAACCTGATTAACGAGGTGCTGGATGCTGATCTTGGTTACCTGCGTCTGCATCATAATACGATGCAGGCCAACTGGCATCAGTACATTGAATGTACGAGTATGCGAGTTGGAATGCTAAACATAACATAGGCTTGAAAAGATTCTGAAAGAAACACTTACCTTGGCCCTTCTCAACTCATGAATAACTCAACTCATGATAAAACAATAAAACACATGCAATATATGAAAAGCTTTATAAAACAGTAAAATCAACTTAGTTCGTTAAAGAAAACGCAATAACAAACTCAAATTTACTAATATAACAAAGTAATATAGTTTCTATGGAAATTTCTCTAACCGACAACCACCACTATGAGCCTAAGTGGTGATACATCGTCTTGCCCACACTGCCAGAACTGTCTTATACTTTGACGTCATATAAAATGCTTAACTTAGTGGATCCACAAGCTTATGCTAAAAGTATCTTAAGGAGTCATCTAAAAAGTGTGATCCTTTACTACCCATGATAACTACATGGTTTATGGAGACATGAGTTATCTGAACTCAAGCTCGTCCCCATATCGATACTCAATACTACTCCCAAAATATACTTTAGCTCATATGTTTGCAAAAACAAAAGTCTTTATTTGGTTTGAGATAATTACTTAGAAGTTAGCTTAAAAGCTCTTTTGGAAATCTCAGTTTCCTCTTTACTGAAAAACTAGCTCAAAGGCTCTTTTGGAAATCAAAGTTTCCTCTTTACTTGAAAAAAAACTAGCACAAAGGCTCCTTTTAAAATCTCAGTTTCCTTTCTTATTTAAATGTGAAAACATTTAATCTTTGGGAATACATAGTCTCGATATACTCTTTTGAAGAAATGACTTCAATCTTTACTATTTACTCAACTCGAAACTTAAGTCTTAAAACAAAGTTAAAGTATTTGTAAAAGACTTTTGAAAACTTTATGAACTTCACTTGACTTGTCTCTTAACTTCTCTTTACTTGAATCTTAACTTCTCTTGAATTGAATTATGGATTCAAGGATTGTGATTTGTGATAGGAAGGATCTCATGATGTTTAGGAATGATTGTAGATAGCTAAACATGAGAAACGATCAAGAAATCACCGTTTTGGAACAAGTCCGCAACGTGGAGATGCTTTTAAATAATTGATCGCGAAATTTAATTTTGAAACAGAGGAGTCTGCGTCCTCTCCTTGATGCGGAGAGAAAATTTTCACCCTGAAGGAACAGGTCCGCGACGCGGACTTGGAACCTGTTCCTTGTCCGACTCTTTCCTTCTTCGTTTTCCAGCCCCAATTCGCCTAAACTCGACTATTGTTCTCAAATTCATTTTAGATTCAGATACCCAGCATATGTACTCAAGAACCTAACTCAAAACAACTCCAAAACTCAACGTAAAGATCTCAGAAACTCCTCAATTCAGCCCAATTCAAGAATGACATTCAAATTCAAGAATACCTATCAGGAACATCAACTTTCAAACTCTTTTAGGACGAATTTCGCTAAAATAAACATGCTTGGTGCTTGGGTGAATGAACCCAATGCTATGAAAGACTAACATACCTTGTAGAATCAATTCCTTGGCGAAATCCACAACCAAAATCAATTGTTCTTGGCGAATCTTGCTTTTCCTCTTCTCCGTTCTCTTCTTTTCTCTTTTCTCCAAGCCCTAGCGTGAAACTTCGACTTTTCTAAACTGGCAAAATCTAATTTTACCCCAATTAACTACTAAAAACGAATTAGAATAATTAGGTAAGGAAAAGACTAAATTACCCTTCCAAATCCGGATTAGACTTTTCTTATTCAAACAACCCAACTTCCAAAGGGTATAACTCACTCATACGAATTCGGAATCGTGCAAACTTAGTGGCGTTGGAAAGGTTATTCCAATCATATCTGGAAATACATCTCCCTCATTCTAATCTAGGAGTTATGGCCATTTGAAGTTGACCAAAACTCAACTTATTCTAACTTAATAAAATTTACCAGATTTTCATTCTTTCCAAAATTGACTATTTCCAATTATTAGCTTCTTCCTAGGTATTTCAAATTGCGAGATGTTACATAGTATATATTACACCCTGGTTCCAATTTATGTGACACAAATAATCAATCAATTTTTTTATTTCTTTTAAATATTTAAAGTCATTAATTATTACTATGATTTATAATATTCTTTTTTACATAATTTTCAAATATATAATAGACTAGAAAACGCAAGATAAACAAATTAATACGATGAAAATATAGAAATTTTGCAAATATCCTGGACTAAATGTGAAGAAGAAGTGCCTTCTTTTGATATAGTAGTAATTTACAAAGGTTTATTCTAATTAACATGGATTGAAAATTAGTACTCCCTCAATTTAAAATAAGAATGATCTAAATTAGTTAGATTAGTCAGAGACTTACAAGTAACCCCAAAACCTTGTATGAACCTCATGTAATAATCAACTAGTCCCAAGAAACCCCTTAACTGCTTAAGAGTAGTTGAAGTAGGTCAATCCTTCACAACTTTGATCTTATGAGGATCAATAAAGACACCAACCTCCTGTGATAAAGTGACCAATATATTCGATTTTATGGACACCAAAGAAGCATTTTTTTTCTTAGCAATAGTTAATGCATACCATTTAAATAAAAACAGATCTCAAATGCAATATGCGTTCCTCCATAGTTCTATTATATATCAGTATATCATCCCAAAATATCGACACATGCTCCCTCAAAAATTTCTCAATCATAGAGTTCATCAAATTCTGAAATGTAGCTGGGCATTTGATAAACCAAAAGGAATAAGTAAATATTCAAAATATTTAGATTGAATCCTAAAAGCAGTCTTAGGGCACATTTTCTTTTGCCGATCTCAATTAATAGTATCCAGACCTTAAGTCTACTTCAAAGAATGCAAGGTTTGTTCATCAAGTTAGAGGTCCTTGAGCTTGTATTTTGCAAAAAAAAGAGTTCCTTGTTTTGAAGATTGCTTGGGAAAGTGAAGGGAATGTAGTTGAAGAAACTGCAACTTTAGGTGAGCAGGAGCCGTTTGGCGATCGCCCAATGGTTTAGGCAAGGACCCCAGATCGCCGAACTTTATGGAACGCTTCCAAGGAAGGGTCACGTCACCGACCTAGTTGGCGACTCACTGAGCTCATTAGGTGAGCACGACCCAGATTGCCAAACTTTACAGAATGCTTCCAAAGAAGGTTCACGTCGCCGACCTAGTTGGCAACTCACCGAGTTCATTAGGCGAGCATGACCCAGCTCACCCTCTATCCTTTTTGGGTCACTTTTAGCCTCTTATGTAATAAATGCCTAAAACTATAAATAGCTAGTTTGGGGTCTTCTTTTAGGTAGACTATTTTGAATGTTGATATTTAAAATCTTGTGTGAGTGTTGAGAGCTTGGTACAAGCTTGGGTTGACTTTTGCTTAGAAACGTTGGTTGCAAGGTGAATTCAATTCCCTCGAGGTCTTCGTAAGAGTTAGGTGCTTCTTGTTGGATCAACGAATTGAGGTCTTAAGGTTTAATATACCTTTTGGTTGCTTTTTGTTTCCTCTTTTTGTGTCTATCTATCTATCTATCTTTATTTCTTTTCTTTAATTTACGCATTTTATCCGTAATTTATAGTGAGAATTACATCATTTGGTATCAGAACAGAGCTTAGATTCATTCCTACTATTCTAGTCTTGGGTTTGCTACAAAAAAAAAGTCAAAATCAAATTTGAAGAAAACCCCAAAAATATTTTGTTGATTTGAGTCTTGTTTGAAGTTTCTCAATCTAGATTAGTATTCCCTAGCTTTGATTGAGTCTAAATATGAGATTTGGTGAAGTTTGGAGTAGTATTGAAGATTCCACCATTGTTGGTTGAAGGAGCTTGAAGAAGATGCAAATGGGTTTTGAAATCTGAAGAACTTTGCAAGGAATTGAAAGCTAAAAAGTATTGGGGTTTGTTTCCTACATCAAGGGGAACCTATATCTCAAATTTCGTGGAATTTCGAGCTAAAATCAGTGAGGGTTTTATTTTGGGTCTTCATCTTGTTCATAGTTTTCTTGAAGAACATTCAAATCTTCAAGAAGGCAGAGTCTTCAAAAAAGGTGTTTTAGTCCAAAAGGAAAAAGAAAGAGAAAGTGGATAAGTGTTAGTACAAAAGAGAATTTACCCAAAGGGGTAAGGAATAAAGTAAGGGGTATGGGGGGTGGGGTGGGAGGAGGGGGAACAAAAGCACAAAATTCTTAGGTCTTCAGGTGCACTAATTGGAACTTTCGATGAGCCTGACTTTTCTCGCCAAAGTCCAAAGGCTACTTGCCAAATTGACCCCAGATCACCGAATTACCTTAACAATATGTAAATTTTGGCGAGCTAAACTTCAAGTTGCTGAGCTAAACTTCAACTGTGACGAAGAAGTACATTTGGCGATCGAAAACTCATTTTATGCCCCTAATCTCAGGTTCTAATTCTTTAGTTTCCTTTTCTTGACTCTCAATCGTTCTTACGATTCCTAAACTAATTTTCAACTCGTAATTGATCTACTTGTTGATTATTGATTCTTGAATTCTCTTCTTTGTTAGTGCCACTTCTTTTCGTGCTTTTATTCGTTTTACTTCGTAGTTATCTTTTTGATTCAAGTCTGTTTTACTTTAATCGAGTTGTCCATCTTTCTTGAAACAAGAATTTATTCTGGCCAAGAGTAGAAATTGACACTTTGTGATCAACTGAGTATAAGCAATCTTCAACCTTAGCCGAGCCAATTTGAGAGGCAATCAAAAATGTGTAAACACGAGTGATTGTGAGTTCATTTTACTAACGCTAATGTTGTTTTGTTGAGTATTTCTTATTGCTAGGTACCATGGACACCGGAAGTGAAACCCAACCACCAACAGGAGGGGTTACTTTGGAATCTATAATGAAGGTGATTACTAATATGAGTTAGAGGATGGAGAACATGGAAGGACAAATGGACCACCATGCAAGGTAGTGTGTCGAAGATCGATGGTAGAATGATTAATGTGGAGGGTCGACTTAACTCTACTACTTCCACCCCACAAGCTACTTTTTTGTGCTTCAACAAGTGGACACTCCCACATTACTTCTCCTACTATTGCACCCGAAGCCTTCCATCAAACTTTCAACCCAACACCAATCCATTTCGGTCCAATATCCAAAATATTGATCGACTACTCCAATCTCAACTCCATCAAGAAGCTCCACCAAACCAAAGTCAATCTTACCAAGCATCACTAAACCAAAATCCACCCTACCAAATGCCACAAAACCAACCAATCCAAGTAGTAGAGGTGAGGGATGAAGAGTACCAATGGGAATATGAAGGTGAAGGTGAAGGTGAAGAAGCGCCATGGAATTAAGCTCCAAGGAATCGACCAAGATGTCACATGGGGCATAGAGGGCGAAGAGGTAGATTTGGTCCGGTGCAACACGGGAGAAGACAATATGGGAACCAACCTTAAGGTGGAGAACCACGAGAAGCCTATGCCAATAAAGAGTATAGTCAAGAATTGAGCGAAGAACATGGTAACCAATATCAAGGGGAAGTTCAAATAGGTTACTACAACAACAACCAAGGTGGAAATAGAGGCCGAGATGTTGGAATCAACTCTATCAAGACTAGTCTCCCACCTTTCAAAGGGGAATGCAATCCCGATGCTTATCTATAATGGGAGTCGCTTTGTGAAAGAATCATTCAAGTCAATGATTTGATCGCAGTCAAGAAGAGTTGTTTTGCCATTGCTCAATTTGAAGGGTTTGATATTACGTGGTGGGAATACATGATAAGGTATCATCTAGTACTTCAAGATGGACACCCTCCACCATGGACCATATTGAAAGCCCTTATGAGAGTCAAGTATGTGCCGGAAAAATATCACCAAGAGTTACTTGCTAAGTTGTACAACTTGAGGCAATGAAGCAAAAGTGTTGCGACTTACTATGATGAGTTCCAAAATTTGATCTTCAAGCTAGAATACACCGAGAATGAAGAGCATGTCATTATTCGGTTCAAGGTAGGGTTAATCAAGGAGATCTCTTCCAAGATGAGTATTCACAAGTTTGCTCGTTTGAATGCTTCGAAGCGGCCAATGAGGTAGAGCGGGAACTCAAAAAGGAGAAAATACCTAAGTACAAGGTTATTTAATCTTCAAATTTTTGGAGTAAGAACAAATGGAGAGCTCAAACATCTTCGGGTTGGAATAGGAATAAGGATTTCAAGAAGCCTTATGAGAAGAAGCCCTTTGAAAGAAACATTCCAAAGTACCCACCAAGAGATGGAGGTAATAATGACCCAATCAAGTTTCCAAAAGGTATTCAATGTAACAAGTGTAGAGGATAAGGTCATATGATGCATGAATGTCCCAATCGGTTGAATGTTCTAGTTCAAGGATGGGAAGTTTATCTTGGTGAATGGTAGATCAAGAAGAGGGTTGTGAAGAATAAACCCAAGAAGAGGATGAATTTGAAGGTGAAGAAGATAAGGAACAAGACCCATGTGAGGGAAAAGATGTCGTCGTTCCTAATGGTTTGATGAGGAAGGCCCCAACTGAAGAAAAAGCTTGGACTCAAGAAGGAGAGTTCACCGTACCAATGTATGTGGCGATGCGAGTTATGATTATCATGGCCATGGATAATCCAAGTCAAAGAGAGAATATTTTCCACTCTAAGTGCCTCATCAAGTATAATGTATGTTCCTTAATTATTAATAGTGGGAGTTGTGCAAACATTGCTAGCACCGCTTTAGTGGAATTCTTGAAACTTCCTACCACTAAGCATGCTACACCTTACAAACTTCAATGGTTGAGTAAGTGTGGAGAATTGAGGGTTCATAGACAAGTGTTGATCAAGTTCAAAATTGGGAAGTGCCAATATGAGGTTCTATATGATGTAGTCCCAATGCAAGCTTGTCATGTGCTACTCAGGAAACCTTGGCAATATGATCGTTCAACCAAACACGAGGGGAGAACCAACAAATATTCACTTGTGTTGGATGATCATAAATATGTCCTTCATCATATGTCACCCTCTTAAGTCAATGAAGTGTATCAAAAGATGAGTGAGTTGAGGGAGAAAAGGAGGGGTGAGGAAGAATATGCGGAGGTTGAGGGAAATGAAAAGGAAGAAATGAGGAAGTTGAGGGGAAACCCCAGGTGTTGTTGTCTAAGTACAAAGAGATAAGGGAGAAAGTGGCGGCCAAAAGTTCTTTGATCCTTATCACATATAGGGATCATGTAATGCAAACTAACTAATCTCATTCTTCTCTCCCCCATTCTATTTCCTTTCTTTTGCAGGATTATGAGGATGTCTTCCTAAAGGAACTTCCAAGTGGATTACCCCCTCATCGGGGAATTGAGCACCAAATTGATTTGGTGTTGGGCTCACAATTGCCAAACAAACCGGCTTATCGAAGTAATTCAGAGTACACCAAAGAGCTACAAAGGCAAGTTGAGGAAATCCTCAACAAGGGCTATGTGAGAGAAAGTATGAGTCTGTGCGTCGTTCCCGTTCTATTGGTTCCAAAGAAGGATGGAACGTGGCGTATGTATGTTGATTGTCGGGTCATCAACAAGGTCATGGTAAAGTATCATCATCCTATCCCTAGATTAGATGATATGCTTGATGAGCTCAATGGTTCTTATGTGTTTTCAAAGATTTATCTTAGGAGTGGTTATTATCAAATCCGGCTGAACCCCGGTGATGAATGGAAAATTGCATTCAAGACCAATTTTGGTCTTTATGAATGGTTGGTGATGCCTTTCGGTCTCACTAATGCTCCTAGTACTTTTATGCACTTCATGAATCACGTGATGAATCCCTTCATAGGGAAATTTGTGGTTGTATATTTTGATGATATCTTGATTTATAGCAAAACCATGCATGAACATATAGACCATTTGAGAGGTGTGTTTGATGTTCGTAGGAAGGAACAACTTTATGCTAATCTTGAAAAGTGTTCATTTTATGTTGATGAAGTTGTTTTCTTGGGATTTGTTGTGAGTTCAAGGGGGTTGAGGTTGACAAGTCCAAGATAGACGCTATTAAGAATTGGCCAATTCCAAAGTCCATAAGAGATATTAAAACCTTTCTTTGGTTGTCTAGTTTTTATAGGTGGTTTGTCAAAGGATTTAGTACCATAGCCACTCTCTTGACCGAGGTAATCCGAAAGGATAAGCCTTTAAAGTGGGGTGAGGAGCAAGCCAAAGCTTTTGAGGCTTTAAAATTAATGCTTAGCTCCACTCCTTTGTTGCAATTACCCAATTTTGAGAAAATGTTTGAAGTGGAATGTGATGCTAGTAAAGTGAGCATTGGAGCCATCTTAATGCAAGACCAAAAGCACATTGCTTATTTTAGTGAAAATCTTAAAGGCGCAACTTTGAACTATTCCACTTATGATCTTGAATTATATGCCTTGATTAGAGCATTAAGTAATTAGCAACACTACTTGTGGACTAAAGAATTTTTCATTCGGACCGACCATGAGTCCCTAAAGCATATTCGGGCCCAAGGAAAGTTGAACAAAAGGCACGCCAAATGGATTGAATTTCTTGAAACTTTTCCTCATGAAATTCAATACAAAAAGGGGAAGGAAAATGTAGTGGCCGATGCCTTATCTAGGAAACATGTGTTGATAAATACGTTGTCTTCTAAATTGCTTGGCTTTGAATGCTTAAAGGCAATGTATCCCAAGGACCCCATGTTTGCTCAAATCTTCCAAGATTGTGAGGAATGGGAAAGGGACAGTTGGCTTAGGGATAGATCTTCTACTCCCTATTCTAAATTTGATGGTTTCTTGTTCAAAGGCAAGAGACTATGTGTGCCTATGAGCTCTTGGAGAGAACTATTTGTGACGGAGGCAGACAATGGGGGATTAATGGGTCATTTTCATATTGATAAAACAAAGGGAATTCTCGAGGAACAATTCTATTGGCCTAAGATGCACAAAGATGTTGCTTGAATTTGTGGCCAATGTATTGAATGTCGAAGTGCTAAGTCACGCCTCCTTCCCCATGGTTTATACACTAACTCCCGGCCCCTCAAAGACCTTGTCTTGATATTTCAATAGATTTTATTTTGGGTTTGCCAAGGAAAAAATAGAGGAAGAAATGGCTTCTTTGTTGTTGTTGATCGATTTCTAAAGATGTCTCATTTCATTCCATGTCATAAATGTGATGATGCTTCCAATGTGGAATCTTTGTTTGTTGAAAATGATGTTAAATATCATGGAATTCCTCAAACCTTGTAAGTGATAGGGACCTAAAATTCGTTAGTCACGTTTGGAAAGAGTTGTGGGGTAGACTTGGTTCCAAGATGTTGTTCTCAACTTCTTGTCACCCACAAACTAATGGCCAAACCGAAGTGGTAAATAGGACCTTGAGTTTTATGCTTCGTGTTGTGGTACATGGAAAGGTGGCCTCATGGGAGGAACATTTGCCCTTCGTTGAGTTTGCTTATAATTGAGTTATTCATATAACTATTGGCATGACTCCATTTGAAGTGGTGTATAGTTTTAATCCCCTAACCCCTTTAGATCTCACTCCTCTTTCTCAAGATGTTGTCTTAAGCTTAGGTGGAAGCAAATGAGTAGAATCCATGAAGAAACTTCATGAGAAGGTGACACTTCACCTAGAAAAGAAAAACTAAGAGGTATCTAAAAGGGCGAACAAGGGTCGCAAGAGGATTGTGCTTGAACCGGGTGAGTGGGTGTGCACATTTTCGCAAGGAGCGGTTTCTCACTAACCGGAACACAAAGTTGATGCCAAGAGGTGATGGTACATTTCAAGTGCTTGAAAGACTCAATGACAATGCATACAAAATTGACCTTCCTCCGAAGTATCAAGTTCACAACACATTCAATGTTTGCGACCTTTCTCTATTTTCAACTCTTGATGATGATGACGATCCTTTGAATTTGAGGACAAATTCTTTTCAAGAAGGAGAGAATGATGAAATTCGGATTGCACAAGGCCGTTACCAAGGTTGTTCACCCAAAGTCAAGCTCGAGACCTTCAGAGAATGCAAGGTTTTTTCATGAAGTTAGAGGTCCTTGAGCTTGTATTGATGGCAAAAAAAGGGTTCCATGTTTTGAAGATCGCTTGGGGAAGTGAAGAGAAGGTAGTTGAAGAAACTGCCACTTTAGGAGAGCGAATCGCCCAATTGTTTGGGCGAGAACCCTAGATCGCCGAACTTACAAAACGCTTCCAAGGAAGGGTCACGTTGCCGACCTAGTTGCAACTTGCCGAGCTCATTACGCGAGCACGACTCAGATCGCCAAAATTTACAAAATGCTTCCAAGAAAGGGTCACGTCGTCGACGTAGTTGGTGACTCGCCGAGTTCATTAGGCGAGCACAACCCAGCTCGCTCTCTATCCTTTTTGGGCCATTTTTGGGCCTATTATGTAATAAATTCCTAAAACTATAAATAGCTAGTTTGGGGTCTTCTTTTAGGTAGACCATTTTGAATATTGATATTTGAACTCTTGTATGAGTGTTGAGAGTTTGTTACAAGCTTGGGTTGACTTTTGCTTAGAAACGTTGGTTGCGAGGTGAATTTAATTCCCTCGAGGAGTTCGTAAGAGTTAGTTACCATTGATTGCATGTCGCATCTATCATCTCAAACTTGATAGACTTCACTTCGTACCCTAACTTTTTGACTAGCTTAGAGTCTATGAAATTATGAGAACTTTCAGTGTCAATTAGTATGTGTAATCCCATTATTGAATGGTAACTAGTCACCTTCAAGGTTCTATATCCAAAAGAATTATTTTTGGCATGCATAAAGATCTCAATGTGTTCCACAGGTTGCCCCAACTCTAGTTGTTCATTCTGTATTCCTTTTGTAATTCGAGACCCTGTTCTTCTACCAAGTCATGCACCTTTTTTCATTCTTCCGCTTCCAAAAAATGAAATTGCTTGGAATTCCTACACTTATTTCCATGTATGTACTTTTTATTGCAAAAGTAACATAACCCTTTTGTCCTCTTTTCATTGATCTCCTTTAAGCTCAAAGTTCTTTTGTTTACTCCTTTAGAAAAACTACAATCATTGCACCAACTGTAGGTAATAGAGGCTTACTCTAGCTATTCTTTTGGTCCATGAACCTTCTTGTATTTATTTGAGACTGAGTAGATATCGATTGTCTTACAACAACATTTAAGTATTATTTTAGCATTCTCGAATTTATATACACCTGAGATAACGAAGTGGGATTGGTGACCTTCACAACAATATTCAACTCAGGCTTCAAGCCCCTAATAAAACAACTAATAACATTTTCTTAGGACAGATTCACCCTTGTCAAATTCCTCTCAAAGACTAATGGATACTCCAATATAATACCCACATGCTTATATTTTTTTAATTTCTTTCATTGGGTCGTCAAAATCAACCCTAATTCTCTTAACTAAAGCCATCACATACTCATTTTATCGGGTTGGTTGCAAGTACTTTCTATATGTCATGAAAGAAAATGGCAAGACAAATGCCATTGAATGACTCCCCCCTTCAACTGCATAACTTTCATTATCACTCTTTCATCAACTACCACATTCTTCATAAAGAAAAACTGTTCAACCTTAACCAACCAAGATCTACGATCTTCCCCGCAAAATCTTAAGAACTCTACTCTTGATCATTAATTAAAATTCGATTGATGAAAATGAGAATTATTACCATTATTAGGTCATCTTTCTCTTATCCTTTAAAACCCTACTCCTTCATGTCGATTAAGGATTTCCTCTTGTCTCAACGTAACAACATTCTTTTGATTTTCCTAGCAACTTCCTTTTGACCCAAATGGAATAGTCTTTCTCTAATTTTCTTCAGATAACTTATTCCTCAATTCCTTTACTGTATGATTCAACTTCTCTTGAGATGAGACCTTTCCCACAAAGTTTCCAAAATTTATTATGAGATTCTGCATCATTTTATGTAAATTCATAATTTTTGTAGTAGGATTCTCATTGTTTGATTCTTTAATTGATCGTGTTCCTTTCAGCATGGTTGCCCAGGATCGTAAATATCTAATACCAATTTTACTCGATTGCAAGAATCACAAGGATTTGAAGATCGAATAATTGCCTAGAAGGGGACCATCTACAGAAAAAAGGAGAAACATAGAACTAATTAGGAAAGGAAGGAACTATGTATATTTCATATGATGGATGTAAACTAGTGATTACAATGTCTATTTATATAAAATGCATCTTGATAGACTTATTATATCTAACAAAAATAGTTACTACTAACAAGACCCAACTAACTTTTGGAAAACTAGTCATTGTTAGGGTGGACATGGTATGGTACTGTATTTCAAACTTTACTATGGTAATTTTTGTATTTGATTTTAAATACTATTATATCATTACCATACCAATTTAATTCAGTATGGTTTGATATTTTGAAGTTCTTTTTTTGGTATTTTGTGGTATGATAAATCATTAACTATATTTTATTCAATTTCGACTAATATATATTCGTATAATATATTATGACTTCGATAATTCAAGAAATGTCTTAATTATATCAGACTAACACATTACACATGTAAAAGTATATATTCAAAGAAAGTACAAACAACTCCTTTTGTTAATCAATTATGTCACGCCCCGAGACTACATCCTGAACGTGGCCGACACTTGGAGGCCATTGTTGGTCCCAAGCAAACATTTGGCCTAACTTACTATGGCATATATGACTCAATGTGATAACTATAGCTGGTATTATTATGGTTAATATTGTGTATATCTTTTTATTTATAATATAGTGTGTGATCATTGTTGAGGGGGTGATCGGCAGGTGTAATGACTCAGTAGGTCGTTTTTAACACTAGAACTATTTTGACTCTTTTCGTAAAATTTTAAATGTAAATTTTGAACTATTCGGCTATGGTTATTTAGTTGACGAGTATTTATTAATTAATTAACTTTTATCAAATTATGGTTGTGGATCAAGTCTATAATTTATTTAATAATCTTACCTTGTCCCATGTATAAAATTGAATTAAATAAAGAGGGGTTTGATAATTTCTGAGTCATTACTCAAAAACAACAAAACTCAAAAAAAAGTGGCACTGTTGTGCACAACTGCTAAGACGGGGTTATGTTTTGTTTCCATGTAAAGCACTTCAATTCCTTTCTCTTTGAAAAACACCCAATAAATAAAATTGTAGTAGATATTCTGACCTAAAGTGTGCAACATCATTCGCTAAGTAACTCATACATATTATGACAACTTTACAAACTGTAGTTTGCAAAGTTACAGTGTTCATTAACTAGTCGTTCCTTTAATCATTCAATTTTCAATTGTCAAACCACTCCAGCTTTTGCCTATACCACACAAGTACTATTCCCTCTGTTGGGTAACTAACCTAAAAAGATAATATGTTTATGAAGTCCCTCAAAACATTGTTTAACCTCATCATTCAAATATCCTCGAAATGCATCATCGAGCCATCACCTACTCAATCCCTTCGAGTCGCTGAACATTTTGAATCTAACCACGCATCCTTTCAATAAGTCTATCACGTCCAAACCAGATCTAGCCTTCAAGTCATACACAACATACCAATGACTCACATGAAGAATCACGCACGAGTCATCACTATAATAGAGAGAGTGGAATGAAGCGATATAAAGCATATCAGACCAAGGACGCGAGATAGAGATTCAAGAAGTAAAGATTTTTCCTAAAAGTCACTATAGTCTCTCGAAGATAAGCAACGAATTAAACGTCTCTCTGCCAATCCTCAAGACTCTACTAGACTTGGCTTGTACATACGTGAGACCTATGAATTTAGGGCTCTGATACCATTTGTCACGGTCCAAAAATGGATGTGATGACAATCATCTTATCCCACCAAGACAAGTTAGCCTAAAACTCAAATAATACTATAAAAGTGGAAGTATAATGAGAATAAAAGTATAATACTATAAAATAATGCAGAAATTTTTAATCAACTTATATATGCCCCCAAAACCTGGTTGTCATGTGTACAAACCTCTAATATATTACAACAGATTTAGAAGAAATAAAAGAGTCGCATATGATGTTGTCTCTAAAGTTGAACAAGATCGTAAATAGGAGTGAAAAGGTCTGCTGAGATGACAATCATCTACCTCACAAATCTCCATAAGAAGCCTCAGACAAGAAGATAAGAGAGAGTATCATGAAGATCCAGGCTCATAACCTACACAAATGTAGGGGGTGAGTACTAGATCGCATGTTACTCAGCAAGTAAACTCTTAAAAACAAATTAAGAATATAGAATGCGGGTACTCCTACCACCCCAGCTGAACCTCCACAACTATAACCTGCATAAAACCAGCCCAACCTAACAGTTCACAATTTCATAGTACACAACTCAATTACAACATTTCAACAATTACAGATCAGTAACATATAGGATCAAGTTCATCAATCATAAGTTCCATTGAAAGGCATGCACAAGTTCACAAATGATAAATATATGCAATGCAATGAAATGCAATGTCAAATATAGTGATGCATGTCTGACCTAGTGATACACAATCATTGTTTCTTAGTCTGGGATCCATGAGGGACATATATGTCCATGAATCTGTCGCGGCATACAACATGACCCTCGATAATAAAATTTGTTGTGGCGTGCGACACGTTCCTCGATAATAAAATCTATAGCGGCGTGCGACATGTCCCTCAAATCATAATATCTGTTGCGGTGTGCGATCCGTCCCTTGAAATAGTACATCCTCTTTAATTTCTTATTCTTCCTCAATTCACATAACACTTGTCACAACCATGTCTCGAAACCAATGCAAATGACATGTTCACACAAATAATGAGGAGATGACCATTTTCATAATAATGCATAATTCACAACAATACAATCGTGATACAACATCAACAATGAATCAATAAGCCTTTCAAACCATTCTCAACACATCACACACCAATAATTAATCACATTGCTTTTTATTGATCCTTTTTCATCATTAGAATTATTCAATATGGACAAGTCAACCCATCACCAAGTCTCATTACTCCCCAATACATACCACAAGGAAATATATGATTCTATACACTCAACAAGGCTTGAGAAATCCACTTGCCTCAAATAATCGAATGATCACTCCGATACTTGAGTCTTCCCCTTTCGTTGGGCTTCTAAATCAATGTAATCTATTCAAATAAATAATCAAAATAAGAGTTCAACACTTAACGACACCCATATTACTATATGTCTAGACTAGACCCAAAAACTCACCCAAATCTATAATCAAGTTCCTAATCTTAATGCTAATTAACATGTCAACTTTCATATTTTCCAAATTTCAAGCCTAGGTTTAAATTCCAATTTTTTCAATATAAGTCTAATAATTTTCATATAATACAATACACATAATATTTAAGTATATATATCAATATATCAAAACTTGAATCATAATGTGATAATAAAATCCAAAATTAAAGCTAAATACTCCATTTGTAACTCTAACCGAGAAAGGAAGGAATGAACCCAACCCCAACATAGATTGATTTACATTTCACCACCCTTAGACCACTTTTCAATCATTAACTCATTACTATCCAATAACATTGCAATCATTACTTATTAACTATCCATTGAAAGTTGTCACCAAACTTCTAAATAGCTCATGTGCAACCGCAACATTAATTGTGGGACAATAACTTCAAAACCCAAGATAGATAATCATAATAGGATGCCTTTTATTCTCTCTCTCTCTCTCTCTCTCTATATATATATATATATGTGTGTGTGTGCGCGCGCGCTAAGTGGTAGAGGGTATTAAATAAATTATGGATTTCACCCATTAACTATAGAAATCTCACGTTTAGGATTAGATAAATGAAGGATTGTATTGATGATTAAAATTGTTAAGTACATACTCTTTTATATAGGGAGAGAATTGTTGAGTCCTAAGTTAACTATACTTAGAGTCCTACTACAATACATATTACTACTATAATAATAATAATGCAATTATAAATAATCTAATCCTAGTTGTACTAAATTCTATTCGTCACCTAATCCTAGTCATAATATAATCCTAATTAATATAAGTAGTCTAATCCTAGTGCGACTCAAATTCTACAGCAATGCTGTAAACTCGTCAGTCAGCTTCGTTGGACCTGTTCCAATCATCAGCTTCCTTCATATTCAACACTTCGTTGTAGACACGTCAGTCAACTTCGTTGGACCTGTTCCTTTGACATGTTCAAATCGTCAGCTTACTTCTTCTTCAACACTTCCTCTCAAGCTAGTGAGTAGATGAACGGTTACTCCTAGCTTGCTTCGAATACCCTGCAAAAAAAACTTTGAATACCCAACAAAAACTTATTTTGTCAATGCTTCGGTATGAATGTGATGTCTAGTCGTTGCTTGTGATAGTTCATCTAGTCCATATTGACTGTTCTGAGAACCTGTTCTCCGTCCAGCAAGCTTTAAACTTGTTTCTCCGGAGTTAATGTTGTTGTTTCCTTTTCCCCTGCCTTTTTGGGCAGAGAATACCATGTTATGGTTTTGTTGTGACACTTCTTTTTCATCTTCCCTTATATCAAAATTCGTGAGACCATAAATAAATTGATTAAGGGTGGGATATGGTGCCTTACCTAATATGACAGTCCTAAAGGTCTTGTATTTGAGACCTAAACCTCTAGAAAAATTAATTAGTTTTGTTGCTTGAATATAAGTTTTTTCCAAGCATTCCCACATCTCCCTGGCAGTTGAACAACCCACAATTAGGTACATGTTTTTTCTTCAGTCTAGGTGCCTGAGATCCAACTCCTTAGCCACACTTATTTCTCCTTCCAATCATCAATGATGCCACTATCTTTTGCATCCTTCTCAACCGCTACAACTTTGCCAACAGTCTGTCCAGTGGAATAATGAAACGACCCCAAAAAATAAAAATGCCCGAAAATGTGCTTCGGAAACAGCTATAATTGTAATTTCCATATATCTCAAAATTCGTGCATGATTTCGGAAATTCGACTTCATATTCTTATTCAGGGGGTCAAATTGAGTGGGAAATGGGTCTAACCCGAATTTTA
>JAJONW010031249.1:0-28617 GCA_029582385.1 Solanum tarijense
TTATGCATTTTCTCTCAAAACTTACTCTAAATAAAAGTAATATCTTAAGCTACAAAAGATACGTCTATTAACATAGATTTGTTGTCCTTTATGTTCCAAGTTATTGTTGAGCGTTTGAGTTATCTAGTTTAGACTCATTTTTAATTTTCTAATGTTAGAGAATATTTCTTTAACATGAGTATAGAATCCAACATTTCGATTGACTTGTACTTTCATGATGTAACAATTATACATACATATTTCGGAAAAAGTCGTAAAGTTCCCTTCATGAAGAATCTATAAGGGTCTTCGAAGCAGCAATTTAATGAAGAATAAATTTCTAAAAGGTCAAAAATATTATTTTATTGTTGTTTCAAATTTATTTTTCTTCTTCTATAAATTTTGTTAGAGTAACAAAGTAACAATAACGAAAAGTGGTGAACGTTTGACCCTAGACAAGTAGATTGTCTCTAAAAAGATTTATTTATGTTGTTGGTGTACATTTTTAGTGGTCTTAACTTCTTTATAACTAATATTGATGATTGAAAACTTTCACATAATTGTTTTCACAAGGAGTTATTCTAACAATAAAATTTTCAGATTCTATAATTTTCATGTAAAAAAATAGAAAAAGTGATTTCGTTACATAAAAACATAACTCAATTTTAACAAGACAATTATATCATCAAACATATATTATGATAAATTATGTAAATGATAAAAATGATTAGATATCAAGATATTTTTAATCATTAATTATATATTTACAATTCTTGAGATATGTGATAATGTCAAATCATTTAATTTCTATTGAAATGTTCTAAAAACCCACTAAAATTTACTCTTCTTTTTCCTTATAACAGTCGATTATTGGAAAGGTTGTTCAAAAACTTAGAAAAATTACTTATGCCCACGCGAAGCGTGGGTAAATTACCTAGTATATATCTATATAAGAGAACCCTAAGCCCGCCTATGTGGCGCCACCACAAACCAGGATTCCTTTTTTAATTTATTTATTTCTAAAACCATTCTTCCCTTTCATGAAAAGTTGTGACTTTTATGAAAAGTTCCTACTTTAATGAAAAGTTGTGACTTTTATGAAAAGTTGCTACTTATATGAAAAGTTGTAACTTCTATGAAGAGTTACGACTTTTATGAAAAGTTGTGCCTTTTATGAAAGCTTATGACCTTTCTAAAGGGTTGTAACTTTTCCAAAGAGTTGTGACCTTTCCGATAAGGCACAATAAACATTTGTTCACAGTACCATTTGTTGTCTAGCTATAAATAGAGGGTATTCCTCTCATTTTAAAAGAACGAAAATTATGAACTTCTTCTTCTTCTGCACAATTAAATATTTGTGTACAATTTTTTCCTTCTGTTTCATCCTATTGTTACAGATCCTGGTATATGTTTTTACAATCATTAATTAATACTTATGTTATTAATTATTGTTTTTGAATACATGTTTTCAACTTTGTTGTTTATTTTTCTGCAAAGTTATTGTTATAAGTATTTGATAGTATAGATTAAATAACACGCATTAATTGAGTATTCACGCAAGTTTTCTCTATTGAAATTGTTGAAGGTACGTAAAAAAAATTCCTTAAACATCTACACTACCATCTCTTGAAGATAAATTCAAATTTGGTATGCCATTGTAAGGACAGAAAGACCTTAAAAGCTTTATCTCACCTTTATGTGCGAAGTGAACCAGGAAAAGGAGAGAAGAATTAATAAACTCTTGACATGGGTTCAAGGATGTGCCGAATGAACTATAGAGGAATAGGACTAAAGTGGAGCCTTTTTTAATCCCAAAGACATAGATAACTACACAATAAATTAATTGTTCATATTCAATAAGAAGTATGGACGAATTCTCAAGTTTACTGCAAGTTGTAAATACTTTCTTGAAGTTATACATGTGTTTCTCGACACTTCGATTGGAGTAGAACTGTAGTTTCAAAATTGAACTTCATCACTCTGGATTGTTGATTTTTAAAAAACACCTGAACAAACTGAATAATTTGTGTAATCTTTTCCCTTTCAAGTATATATAATAAGTTGAATTGTTGTCCAATATGATACATTCCCCTTTAATTTTTTATTTTCATAATTACTTATGATACATTTAAATGGGGAACTTTAAAATAATATATGTAAAGCCAAAGGTAGAGCTGAACTTTCTACACATTAGAATTAAAATATTTGTTCATTTTTTCATCCTTTTAAAATTTGTTTATCCCTTCACCAACGATTATTTATTTATTTAGAAAATTTAATATCTTCGGTACGGCTGATGTTCATTTGAATCCCCAAAAATATCAAGTAATAACACTTCCTGGGCAAAAAGATAAATTATAAAATCAAATTAAAGATGATTGATTGAAGGATAAATGATAGATATTATAATTATCATTTTCCTTTACATTATTAATGTTTGTTACTATCTATCAATTTTGAAAGTGGCATTTCTTTAATAATATTATTTCTTACTTCCCTCAATTTTGTAAACAAATCTAACCAACAAAATAGAAAAAAAAATATCCATCGATAAATGATGTACACCATTTAAGTACAATTTTTTTTCTTGAGGTTATGAACATAAATGATGTACACCATTTAAGTACAATTTTTTTCTTAAATATTCATACTTGAAATTTAGTATGTGCACAACACTAAAAAGGATTACCATACATATTTCAATATTTTATCTTTATATGCAACATATCTTTTATAAAATATTATTACTTAATTAATATTTGAGTAAGGCTATCATAGAGAGGTAATTTTACCAAAAAGAGTGTATTTGGTTGTTATCATGAATGATGGTTATATATACTTTTTTTAATATATGAATAACATAACCTATGGTGAAAAATATTTCCTTTCATTAAGTTTCTACCTTATGTTTTAGGAATTGTAGTCTTCTCCTTTTTTGCCGCATACATATCATTTAGTTGTTGTCTAATGAAAGTATCTAGTATATTATATAAGTTTTATCATGATATAAAATATTTAAATTTTTCAATAATGAAAATTAATAGATGAATAAAATTTAAAGTATTCTTTATAGAATCATTAATATGATTTAAGATCATTTTATGATCAATCACTATTTTCTTATCTATTTTTATATAGCTAGTAAGGAGTGTATTTTGTGACATAAATAAAAATTATATGGAAGAATACATAGCCAATGAAGAAGGAAGACGAAAATATGTGTTCATGCTATATTCACTCTAATGTTCCATTTGATTTAAATCTCTTGCCACCAACACTTTACTTTGTCCATTCATTTTTTACATACATATCTATTAAAAAATAATAATAATCATGGCTATGTTATCATATTATAAGTAAAAGTGAAAATCTATTTTTGAAATAGTAAATTTAACATCAAAACTAATAATTCAATGGACTACGTTGATACCCATTGTTTTAGCAAAATTAGGAAGAAACTCCTTCGTTTGAGGGAAATAAAAAATAAAAATCAAAGAAGATATATCTTACCCAAATCATATGCCTTTTTTCATATCTGTTTACTATTATTGTCTCTCCCACAACTTTTCGTCACTGTAAACTCATGAAAATGGTAAGAAAAAATATGAGTGTGAATTGATAAATAATTTGCTACAATTTTTTCACCAACTCTTTATTATGAGGTACCTTGAATTTCATAGAATTTCGAACTTAATCATTTTTTGCAAATAACACTTGAGACTTTTTAAGAAGAAGAAGAGTAGAGAACTTAAAGAATTGTAGTTTAAAAGTGTTAGGAAACCTCTCTATTTATAGCTACCAAATAGCAGTATGAATAGGTGTTAATTGTGTCTTATCCGAAAAGTCACAACCTTCCGAAAAAGTCATTGCTTATCGGAAAGTCACAACCCTTTGGAAAAGGCACAACTCATCAGAAAAGGCAGAGCCCTTTAGAAAAGTCACAACCCTTCAAAAAAATCACAACCCTTCGGAAAAGTCACAACTCGTCAAAAAAGTCACAACCCTTTAGGAAAGTCACAACTCATTGAAAAATTCACAATCCTTTAATTTGAAAAGATATCTACTTTCAATATAATAAAACTAATTAAATTAATAAATAAATAAATTGAGTGTTTTTAATTGGGGGTATTATAGTAATTCAACATTCAAGTTTGGGAGTTCATACTTTTAAGGTAGTATATATATATATATATATATATATATAATAAAAGATCCCTCATAGAAAGTGAAAGTCATGAGTACAGAGCTACTAAACTAAAAAAGTACAAGTACCTAAAGTGGACCCAAAATACAAGGCTTATCTCAAAAATAAATAGACAATCCAACAAACTATAGATATAGTTAGGTAAGTCTAGGACGTCATGTGCTCACCCTCACCTCTGAATTGAAGCTGCAACATGCTAGAATCTCTGCACTGGTAACTAATGTTCAGACCTGTATCATGAAATAGATGCAGAGTGTAGCATGAGTACCAAAGAACAGTTACTCAGTAGGTTTCATAGGCCTATTAAGCAAGAAAAGTAAAAGTAAAAAGAAATGCTAGAGTAAAAAAAACAAAGTAAAAATAGTGGAATTTAAAAGAAATGCAGACGACTGTATTAAGAACAGAAAAGAAGTATAACTAACTAAACCTACCTAAACCCCATAAGCATATAAAGTACACTTTATACACAATTTTATGTAAAAACCTGAACAAACCCCATTAGCCTAATGGGTACACAAAATAGCTGTAACTATAAAGAATGGGTTTGGGACAAACATCTCGGTTTCTGATGCTTAACTTTCACTTGTTTAAAATTAGGACATTTATCCACAAACTCTGCAATATCCTGACAAGATTTGTTCCCTCAAGTCATCCACATTAGGAAAACAGACGACCATGATATCTAAGCACTCCATCTCCCCCTTGTAGAAAGCCTCTACAAACTTTTTAAGCACCGCTTCCCTCAATTCAACCAAAATTGGATCCAGACCTTGCTTGGCTTTCACATCTGCCACAAAGGACGATTCTGAACCATTGTGAACCATGACACCATCCTTGGTAGAGTCTACTGTCTAAACACCCAATCGGGTTAATCTATGAACATCTCGAACCAACTCCTTCTTATCCTCTTCAATATGACCAACACTACCCATAGATAGTCGACTAAGAGCATCTACCAGCATATTCGGTTTACCGAGGTGATAGAGAACACTCATATCATAATCCTTCAATAACTCAAGCCACCTTCTTTGGTGAAGATTTAGGGCATTCTGACTAAACACATATTGTAAACTCTTATGGTCGATGAAAACATCGACATGGACACCATACAAATAGTGCCTCCAAATCTTTAAGGCAAAAACAACCGCCGCCAGTTCAAGGTCATAGGTAGGATAATTATTCTCATGAATCATAAGTTGCCTTGAAGCATAGGAAATAAATTTCCCATTTTGCATAAGCACACATCCTAGCCCAATTCTTAAGGCATCACAATAAACCACAAAACCATATGTCCCTTCCGGTAAAGTCAACACGGGAGCGGAAGTAAGTCTATCTTTCAATTCTTGAAAGCTCTTCTCACATACTTCGAACCATATGAACTTAGCCTCTTTTTGAGTCAAAGCTGTCAAAGGAGAGGCAATCAAAGAAAACCCCTCAACAAACCTTTTGTAGTAACAAGCTAAACCCAAGAAACTTCTAATATCCGAAGGGGAAAGATGTCTAGGCCAACTCTTGACCGCATCCTTCTTCTTAGGATTTACCTCAATACCCTTACTTGAAAGAATGTGACCTAGAAAGGCCACAAACCTTAACCAAAATTCACATTTGCTAAACTGCAAAAAGTTGTTGGTCTCTGAGAATTTGCAACATGATCCTCAAATGATCAATGTGCTTATCCTCGCTGCTTGGGAAAATCAATATATCATCAATGAACACAATCATAAACATGTCAAGGTATTGTCTAAACACTCTATTCATCAAATCCATAAACGTTGCCGGAGCATTAGTCAACCCAAACAACATTACCAAAAACTCATAATGACCATGCCGAGTTTGAAAAGCCGTCTTCGAAATATCACCTTCTTTCACCCCCCCCCCCAATTTGTGATAACCCAACCGATGATCAATCTTAGAGAAACAACTCACTCCCTGAAGTTGGTCAAACAAATCATCTATCCTTGGAAGAGGATACTTATTCTTAATGGTCACATTGTTCAACTAGCGATAGTCAATACACAGACGAATATAACCATCCTTCTTTTTAACAAACAAAACTGGAGCACGCCATGGAGAGATACTTGGTCAGATGAAACCCTTATCCAACAAATCTTTCAATTGTTCTTTCAACTCTTTAAGTTCTGCCGGAGCCATATGGTAAGGATGAATAGAAATAGGTTGCGTATTTGCGAGAAGGTCAATACTAAAGTCTATTTCCATTTTAAGAGGAATACTAGGTAAATCATCTGGGAAGACTTCCAGAAACTCGTTAACAACGGGGACCGACTCAAGAATAGGGGTTTTGGAATCTACATCCCTAACCCTAACTAGATGGCACATGAAACCCTTAGAAATCATCTTTGTAGCTTTAAGACAAGAGATAAACTGCCCCTTAGTCATATAATTTCCCCCTTTCAACTCTAGGATAGGCTCATCCGGAAACTGAAACTTGACTACACAAGTTCTACAATCAATAGAAGCATAACAAGAGTGCAACCAATCTATATCAAGGATAACATAAAAATCTAGCATATCAAGCTCTACCAAATCAAGAGAGTAACTTTATGGGACAAGGAGATGGGACATTTTCTATAGACCCTCTTAGCCACAATAGAATCACCAATAGAAGTAGAGATAGAAAAAGGTTCTAACAACACATCCAAAAGAGCATCAAACCTCATAGACACATATGGTGTCACAAAAGACAAGGTAGCACTGGGATCAAGTAAAGAATAAACATCAAGTTGGGAAACTTCCAACATACCGGTAACCACATCGGGAGAACCCTCTTGTTTACCATGAGTCTGAAGTGCATAAAACCAATTTTGCTTAGGAGCATTCGAAACTGAACCACTTGAACCGAATGAAGGGTAGGGTTGAGCCCTACGAAGACTACCTCCTTCATTCTTAGCAACAGAAGGACAATCTCTTATGTCGTGGTCCATCTTACCACTACCAAAAAAAGCATTGGTACCTGCTAGACATTTTCCCTCATGCTTTCTTCCACACTTAGCACAAGTAGGCAATAGAGATCCTCTATCATTCCCTTCTTGAGGCTTAGGGTTAGACACCCTATCTTTGTTGGATCATCGAGGAGCATTAGAAGAACCTTGATCGGAAAACCTTTGTCAAAACCTTGAACGATCACGTCCACCGAACCTAGAGTATCAAGAGTTACCATCATCAATTCTTTCCCTCTTTAGTTCCCTAGACTTCTGCTTAAGTTTTTAGTCCTTAATTTGTTGAGCATGAACCATAAGGCGAGAAATATTCATGTCATGGACAAGCATAAAGGTACAACATTCTTTCATAACTAATTCGGATACTCCTGATATGAACTTGCTCATTCTAGCCCTAGAGTCTTCCACTATAGATGAGCATACCCTGACAACTATGTGAACCTCAATGCATCTTCTTTCACACTCATGTTCCCTTGTCGAAGATTGATAGACTCAATCAACTTAGCCTCCCTCATCTCAAGAGGAGAGAACTTATCAAGGAAAGAAGACTTGAAATTTTCCCAATCAAGAGGACTCGCATTTTACGGCCTTGGTTCCTTCTATTGGTTGAACCAAATTTGAGAAACACCCTTAAGTTAATAAGCGGCCAATTTCACCTTTTCCTCCAGCGTCACTCCCATAAAAGCAAAAGCCTAATCAACGAACTCTTAAGGATCTTTCTCAGCCTTAGAACCATAGAATTCCGGAGGATTCATCCTAGTGAAGTCTCTTACTCTAGATTCGGTTGTACCCACATTTGGATTCACGGGGACCACAACCTGCCTATTGGCTTGGGCTATCACGACTTGAGCCAACACTTGAAAATTAGTCCTAAACTCCGCATTAGTCACTTGCTCGGCCAGAGGGTCAACCGAAGCTTGAGGAGCCTGAGGGGGAGTTTTTGACTTGCATTCTCTCCCTCATTCCTTCTAGCAAAAGCTCTTCGAGTAGTCATATCCTGTAGACCATTGGGTAAAGATTAAGAGAGAAACATTATAGAGTCAAATTCTGTCGCACGACTTAGAGTAAAGAAAGAAGTGAAGTTTCTTAAGCATTTTGTAGCCACTCATTCATAAATGTGGTGCGTTTCACACTTATGAACAAAACTCTACTTGACGTGGTTTTGAGACATCCTAGAACCATTCTAAACCTAGTGCTTTGATTACCAAGTTTGTCACGACCCAGGGGTACCCCCTAGATCTAACATGGCGTACAAGACCCTGAGAGGCCTCATTCAAGACACTTAGCTTTCATCATCAAGATAATAGAAATTCACAAGAAATTAAACATTTCAACACAATCAAATTTTTCATTTCAAAAGCGGAAGACTAATACACTTGTCTCAAAAACCATGTAGTACAATAAAATCTTGGGACACAGCCCATACAACAATTTTCAAAAACTAAAACAAAAGAACATAAGGAAAGCAGTTGCCAAATCCTCGAATGTTATGAGGACTCACCAATATTCAACCTTGCCTCTACTATAGATCCTAGCCACAGCGATGAGAATCGAGATTGCTGGACACTACATTTGGATAAGAAATGTTGGCAAGAGTATGTGTTAGTACAAGAATGTATTAAATATGATAGCTTGCATAAACATTACATAAAACAAAAGCATTAGACAACATAAGTCATAAAGCATAATCAATGTACATAATAGATCATCATAACATGTGAGGAGTACTTCTTGAAGTAACCTCAATCCATCCTTAGTCAAGACTTGGGTAACCGCCTCTAGTCTTACTCATCATGGAAGGCAACTCAAGCAATAATCCAAGCTAATCATTCATCATAACATATTACATCTTATAGTTTACTTTTAAAGAGATGGGGAATCGCCACTTAACTAACTACAAAGGATCATGGGTACTCGCCTCTTATCCTTCTTACTTTGGAATCATAGGTAATCGCCCCTTGTCCAATTCATGGTTAGGATAATGGGTAGTCGCTTCTTGTCTAACTTACATTCATGGGAACGTGGGTAGTCGCCTCTTGTTCAACTCCATAGAATAAGAATAATCGCCTCTTATTCTAAGCTAAGGGATATGGATAATCGCCTCATATCATTCACATGTAGAGGTCATGGGTAATCGCCTCTAGCCTCATCAATTTCATAGTGTTTTAACTTAGATTCATTTTACGTGAGAAATACTTTCAACCTAGAATCATTCAATGTGAGAAAACCTTTCACATTCATACATAAAGGAATCATGTGGGAAAATTCCTTCCACAACAATCACCTCAACCATCAACAATTAATCACATAAGCTTCACTCGCAAAGCTATTATTATCATAAATCATCACTGATGCTTCAATCTCAAAGCAATTCATAATGTACCTTAAAAATCCTATGAGAATACATCTAAATCTATAATTTCTCCTTTCATAGCATAAAACCAATTTACATCAATTCCTATTTGGAAACATGGGTTAGGAATGGGTACATGGAAATTCATCATAAAAGCATAGAATCCTTTCAATTCATGCATAATCAATCACGATTCACTCATTTGAATCAATATTCACAAAGATCCACAACTGAAAAGAAAACTCTAACTCAAATTGGGGAATTCTACTTCTCAATTGGGAGAACTTAAGGGATCTATGGATGCAAGGATTCCATGGATGAAAAACTATCATACCTTGCTATCAAATCCCATAAATGATTGAGAAATGGAGACTTGACCTTGAGCCCTAGCTTCCACCCTTCTTCAAGATCTAGAGAGAGAAATATTTTTGAGAGGAAGAACCCAATTTCTCTTGATGAATTTAAGAGAATGACTTGAATGGGTAAGTTTTGGGGTTAAAATCACATATATGGGGTTTTAGGCATGGGTAAAACGACATAGAATTAGGGTAAACTAATTAGGAAAAGACCTAACTGCCCTTAAAAATAACTGTCGACCTACGATCTATGGACCCTGATCGATGGACCATGGTCTGACCGATGGTCCATCCTGCAAGTGTCGACTGATAACACTCAACTACACTTCATCCAATTCTAAGTTTAGGTGGTCGCAATCAAGTATAAGCCCAATAAGGAATTGGGGTTGATCCTAGAGGGAGTGATACAGAATAGAATTCAGTTACAAAGTAAAGAAAGTGGAGTAGTCGTTTGTAGAAGTAAACATTATCAAAACAAGTTAAAGTAAGTTTCAGGAATTGACAACAAATGTCAGATGGGGTTTAGAGTGAAAAATTAACAACTACAAAAGCAGGGTAATAATCAAGTTGAGATTGATTCTCCGGGATGTGATCGATTAATTGCTAATTTCACTAAATGGGTGATTATAATTTACTAAGATCCATTGAATATTAGTGGGTAGGCTAGGCTTTAACTATGATAGCCATCTCTCAATCAACTAACATGATTCAGGTGAGTTCTCTCGAACCTCGACAGCATAACACTATAATCAGCCCAAGACCTTAATTAATTTACTCTCTCGAGCTAGATTGGTAGGATCCAATTTAGATTCACTCTCTCGAGTTGAATCAATGATAACCCAAACACTACAATCATCAATCGATAGTATTAATTCTAAAACATCTTTCTTAAGCAAGCCTAGAATACCAAGTTAGACTTGCATTTGAAACTACAACTTGTAGATTAAAACACAACCATCAATCAAACCCACTTCAAATCAACATTAAAATCAGTGAATCAAAACACCATAAGCTAATTAGAGCAATTAATCACATAATCACACCCCAAAGAATAGGCGTTTTAGCCACACATTGTAAAAAACAAGAAAGTATTACCAACTAGATTCTCTATCAGCTGGGTAACAAAACTCAATTCTTCACAATGCTTGGAATCAACTAGAAATCAAAACCCAATTCAAAAATTCTACTCAAAAATTACTAGGAACAAGGTTTGGATAAAAAACTCAGAGTGCTCACCCTCACTCTCAGAAGTGGTGAGGTGAGTGGCGTACACTCCTTCACTGTCGGAGATGACCTCCGGTGATTCGAGAGCAGGTGTCTTCCCTTTGTCTTTACCCTTCCCACCTGTGGTAAGAAGTTTTGTAGCCTTGCTTTGGATGCAGGTGCATCCTTGTTAATTGTGATTCCCTTTGCCCTCATTTGGGCGGCATGTCTCGACCTGCTACTTTTTGTGTAGCCATATTTCTAAAGCACATCGTAAATAGTTAAAGACAATTTCAAGAAAATTGCAGAAATCATGCTGCAGAAAGACTCGCCGAACCAATCGGCGAGTCACCGCATCACTTTCGCGAGCCAGATCGAGCTCGCCGAAAGGATTGACCTAAATATTTCACAGAAAAATAACCGGTCGGCGATATTCAAGGCCATTCGGTGAATCGCCGACACCATTCGGTGAATCGCCGACACCATTCGGCGAGCTCAGACTAGCCTGCCGAAAGTTATCATATGTTTTTGGGGTTTGGGGGAGCAGGAAGGGCGATCAAAGGATTTTTTCAGCGAGTCGCCGAGTGAACTCAGCGAGCTCAGACTTCTCACCGAAAGTTACAGAACCAAACTCAACTAAATCATGAAATTAAAGGCGATCAAAGGGGACTTTGGTGAGCCGCCGAGTCGTTCGGCGAGCACGACCTAGCTCGCCAAACTGCCCAACATGCCATTTTTCAACCCCGACTCCTGAAATCAAACCCGCAGCCCTCGAAAACAAAATCAAACAACATACAAACTCAATTAAGCCCAGATCCATACGACCCATGCCACCGGGGTACTCAAACTTCCCCGGTTTGGCCACAATTGGCCATTTGATGACTTTAGACCTTAAAAATGACATCAAACGATCCATCATTGGGCAAAACACGTCATTTAGCACAATTGGGGTTACTCAGACTTCACCCGACTAGACTCAACAACAATTTAACACCACCCACAAGTTTAAGATCAATTTTAAGGCACAAAATTTGGGAAATCAACAACTTAGGCAATTTTAGCACAATTTCAAGAATACGTAAGGCAAACTAGCACACATTTACGAGTTCAGAGAGGCCCAACACACATCAACACAATTTATAACGATGCATTTGAATTTAACCGCTAATTAAGAGTTTGGGGTTCGAAAAACCAACCTTTATGCCAAAATATGGATTTGTAATGCTAGGCAGCAAAGAATTCCAACTCCGAACACACGATCAACGAGAAAAAATGTGAGAAAATGCAAGGATATTGACAACTTAAAGTGCGGGTGTGATTGTATGAAGTTAAAAGTGACTGAATGTGAAAGAATTTGAAATTTTAAACCTTTGGCCTCTTAAAAACCGTCCCGTTTGTGCCCTTTCGGTGATTCGTCCTCGCCCAACCACTCGGCGACACGCCGAGTTTTATAGGACCTCCAGTTAATTTGGGGGTCTAAACGGCGGACAAAATTGGGCTCGCCGAGCTGTTCGACGAGTCACCGAGTTTTACAGACTCTAATTTGATAATTTCCTGAGTCCAACGGTGGTCCAAGTCAGGCTCGCCGACCTCTTAGGCGAGTCGCCGAATGGACAATTGGCTCGCCAACCTGCATTTTTCAAGCACATTCCACTTTTCACTTGCACAATCAACACACGTTATTTCAAAACTCAAATAAAGCAATAAAAACTTGGGTTGCCTCCCAAGCAGCGCCTTAGTTAACGTCGTGGCACGACACAAGTACCCACTCAAACTTCATTATTGGGGTTTGCCAGAGTTTTACTAGGAAACCCTCCTTGTTGTCTTGGGTTAAGATGCGAAACAATCTGACCCATTTGGGTCTCCAACTGCTTGATAGAGAAGGAATGAGAGGTCACCGTCTGGTTGAGAGTCTATATATCTTCCTTCATTTCCTTCAAGACTTTATCGGACTCTTCAACCTTGTTGAGAATACGTTAGAGCATATCCTAAGTTTGGCCACCCTCAGAGAATCTTTGGGCTTTTGACGCTCGTGGGGAGGAACATACCTATCTTTCTCCCTATTTCTTTCCTTCAAAGTGGGGTTACGATCCCGCCACTCTCTATCACGGTCTCTCCAACTCTCATCTTTGTTCCAACCTTGGTTACCACCCGTCCTTGGGTAGTTTGCACGATAACCTCCTCCTTAGTTGGCTAGGAAGTTCACTTTCTCATTGTACAACGCTTCAAACTTGGCCTCATCGGGGTTTACACAACCAACACCCACAACATTTACACTCCTAGCACCAACACCCATGACATTTTTGGATAAAATGTCAATTTGGGTCATCATTTTTGCCATGTTTTGGTCCCTCTCTTGATCTTTTTCAATCTGTTCCTTTGTCAATTTAAAAGTGAGAGGGGAGACCTGATATTCACGGGTGTACCATGCGCGATTAATCATGGTCATGCCATCAAGTAGCTGGGCTGCTATCACACACGGTTGTTGCATTAAACCTCTTGGAGAAAGTTGATCAGCCACTCCCTTGTTTACCGAAGCAAGGCTTCTGTAAAAGTACTGCAGCAAAAAGTTGTCGGGCAATCCATGAGTTGGGCATTACAACACGAACTTCTTAAATCTTAGCCAAGTCTCATGGATTGGCTCACCCTCCAAACTCTTGAAGCTTTGGATGTTTTCTTGAAGAGTCATAATCTTCGAAGGGAGAGAATCGCACTTGAAATGCTGTAACGAGCAAATCCCACGAAGTGATAGAATCTCTTGGCAATTCAGCCAACCACTTACACGTTTCTCCCATTAGAGAAAATAGGAACAACCTCAGCTGGACCGACTCTTAGGATATGTTCATTAAGGAGAATGGTCCGCAAACATCAAAAAAGTTCATTATATGCTCATGGGGATCCTCATGAGCCAACCTACTAAACAACCCTTTCAATTGCAAGAGCTGCAACATGGTGCTTGTAATGTGGAACACAAAGTTCCCTTCAGCTGGAGACAAGCTAATGGCACCAACTCCACCCACTAGATTTGGGTCATTGACGTTCGGTTTACTGACATCATTGAGATTTCCGATGTCATCTTGGTGGCCCACTTGGCTACCATTGCTTCCGTTGACACTCATTTCCTCTGTTTTAACAGCAACACAAAAACTAAAACTAAAAATAAGTAGATTCAACTATGACTAACAAGAAAAAAATTCAACTTCACCAAAAGAATTTCAAACAACACCACTCCTCGGCAGCGACGCCATTTTGATATAGATAATGTTCATCAAAGAAACTTCATCTAATTCTAAGCGTCAACGATCGTTAATCAGTATATAACCCAACTAAATGAGTTGGGGTCGAATCCCACAGGGAGCGATACGTGTTTCAGATTTGATTGGGAAGTATGAGAATGATCAAATCAGTCATAGGAATAAAAATTATCGAATGAAGACATCATTCAAATTAAAGGGTGAAACAAATATCAAATGGGGGGTTTTGATTTTGGTTAATAACTACAAACAGTCACAAACAATACGAATTAACAATTATGGAACGAGTTCTTGAGATGTGATCAATTATAGACTAATATAGACAAATGTGTAATTACAATTAGTAAATAGCTAGATATTAGTGAGTAGGCTGGCCATAGTGGAGGTAAATTTTCTCTCGAACAATTTACCCAGAATCAAGTGATTTCTCTCGAACATCAACAAGTATGCAAAATAAGAGCAGCCCACACATTAATCCATTCACTCTCTCGAGCTGAATGCGTGGGATTGAGATTAGGATTCACTCTCTCAAGTTGAACCAAGGTCAAGCCAATACCTACAAACCATCAATCAATAATTTTAGTTCTAAAACCTCTCTCTCAAGCAAGCCAAGAACACAAACATAGAACTACATTTGCAACTACAATTCTTAAATTAAACCACAATTAATAATTAAACTCACTTCTAAATAGCATTTAAACTAACAATTAGCAATACCCATAAGCTAAATCATCCCATAATCACATAATCACATAATCACACCCCAAGAATTGGGGTTTTAGCTAGACATCATAAAAAGGTAAAACCCATTACCAAATTGATTATACATCAACTACGTAAGATTTATTCCGTCCTTACAATGCTCCAATTTGAAGATTTTCAAAGACCCATTTCCAAATTCTCAAAAGTGAATTTCTTCAATCCTTCAAAGCTTACGAAAAACTGGAAAAAACTCTCTCAAATTTTTCTCAAGTGTAATTGATAAAAAGATTGAATAATTAGATAAAAATTGATACTAAACTATATGTTCAAAAATGTATTTATAGTCACCAAAAATGTGCTGCGAAGAGTCACTCGGTGAAGTAAGTCGAGCTCGTCGAACCACTCGGTGAGCCGCCCTTTTGTCACTTTCATCGCCCTTCTGCTTTGGAATTCAACATCCTCAAGGTTTGTAACTTTGAGCGATCTAGCACTGCATCGCAGAACTACTCGGCTATCTACCGATTGCTCATTTCTCTCGCTGACTTGGTTTCTTCCCTTACGGCTTGGCTCACTGGAACTTTAGGCGGCCAGATGTGCCACTCGACGACACGCCGAGTGTTCTTGGCGATCCTCAGGCACGCTCATTTTCATTTCCTCAGCCTGTTTTGTTCCTTTTTGCCTGTTAGACTCCTTGCTTTATTCCTCAATCCATATTCCTGAAAATCGAGGATTTAACATCAGTTATTGACACAAAATAAGCATCTGAGGAAACTAAATCTATATAAACTAAGCCTTAAATGAGTCCAAATATCGGACTCATCAATCATCAAGTTCTCAAAATGTAGAAATCAAAAGCAACTCTCACTCTCTAAAAGATAAACACATGCATGATTTTTTCCCATAGGCTTGTCCGTATTTTCTAATCAACATGATATTAAGCTCAATCAAGATCACAAAGGTCTTTCAAGGCTTGTAACATGGCTGAGGTTAAAGTTATGATCGTTTTGGCTTAGTGACTTATACCTTCATGAAGCATGGCCTGCATTTCATTCTTTTCCCTTTCTTTCTTTCTTTTCAATGTTCACAATCCACTCTACGTCTTTTTAAGCATGATTCATCGGATACCCCATTCCTTTTTGTCATTGCACATACTTTATTTCAACATTTCTTTTCTTTTTCGATCTTTTTCTTCATTTACTTTTATCTCCCTTTATTTTTTTTATATGGAAGGGTTTCATCTTTTTAAACATGATCCTTCAAGAGTGAACGTTTCAAACTTCTTGACTTTCCTCCTTTTTCACCTCACCCCCAACTTAGACTTTTAGCCTACGTTGGCTATTCACAACAACCAGTGCTTCATGAAGATTTTAAGTGGGAAAGAAAGGGGTCAAAAGTATTCAAGGTTCATCCAAATAAAAGGATAGGCTCAAATAGTGCCAAGCAAGGTTCACACTCTCACAAGGTGGTCACAAAGAGGTATAATGGGAATTATGGTTCACTCTCCACAAATGGTGCCTAAGATCATCTTTATCATTTGCCTACATTAGTCGATTGGAAAAGAGGGGCAACTTATAGGTATTATAAAACACAGATTTTAAGACAACCTTACCACACACGACATTCAACACAATCATCAAACATGACTCTACAATTTTAGCTAGCGTGCAACAATCATACAAGATTCATTTCAACAACCGGGCAGTCACAATGAGATTCTAAGAGTTCACACATGACTTATGCAACTCAAGTTTGCCTAATCGGAATCACACACGCATATTATTCAATTAAGAGCACTATTAAAGTCATCGGTATTGATTATAACCGATACACAAATTTGCAAGAGAATAGCCACATTTACACACATCAAGAGGTGGCAAAGCCAATATTAATATTAAAACCAATGGCTTAAAATTACACAACACCTATTAATCAAAAACCATTATATATCAACAAGATCAAACATTCACACACACAAAACAATAATATTCAAAAGACAATCCAAAGAGGTAGGTATACAAGTACCTCACCCTCACTAAACAAAATAAGCAGTTGTCCTCAAATGCGAAACAAAGAAAGTAAGAAAAAATTTAAACAAAAAACTGAGAAAGAGTCAAAATCCTCCTGTCAGGCTAGGCCTGAGGTGAACTCTACGTGTCAGTGACTCCCTCAGTCTAGCATTAGTGCCTGGCTCAATAACATCTTCCACTCCACTGGAGACCACCGTGGACGTATCTCTCAAATATGCCTCTACAGTTGTCTGTACCATAGCTCCCTCGAGGTCCTCAAGATCATTATAAGTCGCTGCCTCACGAACACCCAGTGCCTCATCATTGGTCTATACTTCTGACTCAGTAGCCGCATCATCCCTAGCAACATCTTCGATTGTAGTAGCCTGAGGAATTTTAGAACTGGCCAGGACATCTACACTCGAAACCTCAGTGACGTCTACACTGCCAAATAGCATCAAAAGATCGATGGATTTAAGCTCATCCGCATCTCACCGCAACCCAACAATATCGGCCTTCAACACCGTCACATCTGCTGAGGTACCTTCTCCCTACTCACAAACCTTAATTCTCATAATGAGGGAATCTACTGTAAATCCATGGGCGTTGATCATATTCTGGTGCCCCCTCAACTCAGCCCTGATCGGAGCTAGAGAAGCTGCAATAGCCCTCTCAATTATCTTAGGGACAACAACCTCTACCTGAGAGGCACAAACACTAGCAGATTGGGCCAGGTGGCCAATCTTGTATAGCATGGATTGGGTCAACGAAAGACTGGAAGAAGCAGCAGCGGGAAGAGCAGTAGTAGACCCAGAAGGAAAAGAAGTGGAGGTGCTAGGGGTACCCTTAGGCTCACCGGCCTGAGGAGGAAGGACTGTCTCTGTCGGCAAAATTTTCACATTAACCACCAGGGAAGTATCCACCGGTAGAGTTCTCCTCCTCTCCACCTTATCTCTGGTGTACTCGTTCTCTATCCTCTGGATGTCAGTAGAAGAAGTGGGAGTCACTTCCACATCCGTCTTCTCAATCACTAGCACATGAGGTTGCTACAAAACTTTGTGATCAAGACTGGGAATGAGAGAGAGGTCTCGATTTGCTTGGCCCTCATAACCATCTCTGGCTCAACGATCATGCCCAAATTTAGTCTATACGAATCCATTATATAGCCCAATAGAGCAGCCTTAGGATGCCTGAATATTGACTCGTTCTGCGACGACATCACTATGCTACTGATAAACCTAAACCAGTACCAAGCAACCATGTTCAAGTCCTTCTTCTCTATCGAGACCCTACTTCTATCCACTATGGAGTGACATTTGAGATCAGCGGAGCCAACCAATATTTCAAGTCATCTAGGGTCATCTTCTAGATCCGATCAACTTGTGGTGGATCACGTTCACTATACAACCCAACACCTTATTGATGTCAGTGTTTCTACATTTCACTTTTCGGCCCCGCACCACTACATGGTCAATCAGTTTGAACTAGGTGGCCTTCTTCTTCCCTTTCGATAGTAGCTTTCTATATTCCTCATAGAACTCCCAAACCCAAGTAGGAATATAGGATCCCCGGGGCTTTGTAAAGATTTCAAACTTGTGGAACTTGATCGTGTTCCACACCTCTGGGTACCGGTTTACTACTCTGTCAATAGAAAAGCGCTTCTCCTCTAGAATTGTCCTTAAACCCTCTGCCTTTAGTCTATTCAATGACCGGGGTGGGGTGCTTGAACTAGTGGCACCGGAGGAACTTACTCTACAATTTAAACCAAAGGTGGAGGAGTAGTCGGCACTGGGATCCTGGCTGGATTATTCAAAGATTTGGAGCGTAGCTCCGCTCTCCGAGTTTGGAGAGTCTGATCATCATCCGGTTCAGACACGGAGGTTAGTGAACTATTACCTGAGTACTGAGGTGGGTGGTATAGATTCCCTCACTGTCAGAGCTCTCCTCCGCTAGCATAGAAGCAGCTGGCCTTTGACCCTTTCCTTTCCCCCTGTCAGAGGGAGTTTGGCCTGAGTGGTACATGAGGGTGCAACCTCCTCATTAATAACAATGCCTTGTGCATGCTTTCGGGGCAGTTGATTTCTTTCGGCTACCTTTCGTCTAGCCATACCTACAAAACAAACTTTAATACGTTAGACTTAGTTAATAAAAAAATCTTAAAGTTGAAAAATTACAGGAAAGCTCATTTAGCGAGTCGTCGAACCCATTCGGTGAGCCAAATCGGGTTTGTCGAATGTTCTAGAACAAAAATTCATAAAATTCATCACAGGTCGGCGATGCCCATGGCCTTTTGGCGAATCACCGACACCATTAGGCTAACTAAAAGTAGATCGCCGAATGTCACAAAATATTTTTCAAAATTAAGGGCTCAGAAGGGCGATCCAAGGGACATTCAGTGAGTCACCGAGTAAATCGGAGAGCTCAAGCGTATTGCCAAATGTTTTAGAATAATTCTACAATTTTTAAGAATTAAAAGGCGATCCAAAGTCTTTAGGCGAACCGCCAAACCATTCAACGAGTTCGACCCACTTCGCCGAACAGTACAACATGCCAAATTTTGACCCCGACCATAAATTTCTACCTTACAGCCAACGAGAACAAAATTAAGCACATATTCTATTCAATTAGACTTAGACTCATACTACCCATGAACTCAGGTACTTAGAACTCCTCCGATGTGGCCAAAATCGGCCATTCGATGTGTTTTGCCCTTAAGAATGACATTTCTACTCTATCATTGGGCAAAATTAAATGATTGGCACAATCGGGGCTACTCAGACTTCACCCACACTAGACAGAAAAATATAATCAACACAACCCGACATTTTAAGCATGCGAACACACATGCAGACATGCATAGGCAATTCGAGATCTTATAGGCACACATTCACAACAATCATTGAAACACTCATTATCGCGCACATAAATCAGCATGTAAATGATCATGCATTTGTAAACTACTAAAAATTTAAAGACGGGGTTTGGATAACCAACCTTAATAGTAGACAAAACGAGTGCTAGGCTAGAAAATCAAAGCAAAAATCACAACTCTTTCCCTGAGCAATTGATCCCACACGAAAATTACAACGAAAACAAGTACAAAATTTAAAGTGCGGTTGTGAAAGTGTAAAAGTTGGAAAGTAGGAAATGAAGGGAGTTTTAGACCTTTGACCCTTCCGTTCGCGCGCTAGTCGGCGACGCCCACTTATGTCGGTAACCATTCGGTGATGCGCCAAATGGCTCCCTTGTCTGTTGAGTTTTATAGAACCTCTAGCTATCTATTTGGTCCAAATGGTGATCCATATCAGGCTGGCCGACCTGTATGGCAAGTTGCCGATCTGTGCCCAAGCTCGCCAAATTGCTCTTTTTCCCAAAATTTCAAATTTTCAACCTACACATTCAACAACCATTATTCAAACAACAATATTAAAAACATAAAAGCTTAGGTTGCCTTTTAAAAAATGCCTTATTTAATGTCGTGTCACGACAAGGATACTCATTCACAACTCATTTTTTGGGTTAACCAAAGTATCACTTGGTAGTCCCCCTTTTGGCCTCGGGTTTTAATGGGATGAGATTTGACTTATTTGCCATTTTAGTTGTTTAATGGATACCGAGTGAGAAGTAACCGTATGGTTAAGAGTTGAGACGTTGTCTTTCATTTCTTTTAGCACTTTATTTGACCCTTCCACTTTATTAAGAATACATGCAAGCATATCCTCTGTGCGGACATTTTCCGGATCAGCCTTTTTATCTGTTGACACTCATGTGGGGGTATATTAGGGACAGTAAGGTAATTGTAACACCTTGGAATATGGAAAAGGAAAGAAGGCCAAAAGATAGTTGTTGGTTCAATTCTACGAGACAAGTCTACGAGTCACAAGAAGTTGTACGGGAAAATTATTTTGTAAATCATGCCCCAGTAAACCATTCCACAATTGACTATGATGGCCCGTCGAATGGACTACAGAGTGTAGGAAGGTCCCGTAAAAATGTTCCAGAATTGGTGAAATTTTGAGCTGAAAGTTGACTTCTAAGGATGGGTCGAAGGACTGTAGGAATTATGATGGTCCATAGAAACAAGTTGTAGGTTTTGCTATAGACTTAGGCCCAGTCCCTCAACCTACAATTAACCAGTACGGTCGATAGGAATTTCTATGGTCCGTAGGTCGTAATCGTAGGGCTGACCGACATTGGTTTTAAAGGGGTATTTGGGTCTTTTTTATGTACCTTATTCCTATACTACATTTTTTTCTATAAATAAGCCCATTTAACTGATTTTAGTCCCAAAATCTACCCATTCTCCTTCGTTCCCCTAAAATTCCCAAGTCCTCTCAAAGGTTTTCTCTCCAAGGTAATGAAGGAATTTCTAGGGTTTTTCAAGTCTTTAAGGCTTTTTCATTAACTGCTTGTGAGATTTGAGATTAAGGTATGTAGGAAGTTCATCAATGGGCTCCATTCTTCCATTGAGTCCCAAAGTTTACTCTAATTTCCCCAATTCAATATCCTTAAATTGATTAGGTTTTCATTCAATCCTCATGGGTTGTATTTGTATGAATTAAATAGTCTGATTTTGATCATATTATGATTATCTAGATTTAATTATATGCTTTCCAATCAATTCCATATGAATCCATGCTTTGATCGTGCTTTTGACTATGAACCCTAACTTACATGAATGTATAAAGAAACTTTGAAGATATCAATGGTGTTATCATGAACTTGTGTGTGACTTATGAAAAAGATTGTCTTGTGATCTTTGCTTTAAGATCAACATCAATTCAATTGTGAAAGGTTTTCTCACATTAAGGGGTCATGGTTTTCTGAAAGGTTTTCTAACTCATGCATGATTCAAGGTTTAAGGAGCTTTTATATGATGTTTTTTGCTTGAAGTAGTGATTTAATTGTGCTTTTTCATGTATAATAATATGTTTATGTTTATGACAAATCCGTAAAGATTTTACTAAGCAACGAGAGGATATTGAGATTGATGTTCTCCCATTAGTAGAGGTCAGGTCTCTAGTAGCAATATCCTTGTCCCGAACTACGTGTCCATGTAGATTGTCTTAAGTGCCATAGTTAGTGGATCAATCTCAGCTAGAAGTTAAGGTCCTTTCCTTGGCAAGTAATGACATCTCTTTTTGGTGAAGGATCAAGATACGGAATTCCATGTTATAGCTCACGTGGTCTATGCCGGTTAATAGTAAATATCCCACTAAACAAACTAGGTTAGTTTTAAATTTTTTATGAATCTTTCCTTATGCTTTAATATGAATTTGCCATATACATGATTCATGATTCTTCTTTATGGCTTTTTACTATGTTTAGCTTGGTCATGCACATCATGTTTTTCAATTATGTCCCCTTATAATCATATTTCATGTTTTATTGCATGTCCCTCATATTTAGTACATTCCATGTACTAATTCATACTTGTGCCTATATTGTTTCACTAATGTAGGGTTTGACGACTCCTCTCCTTCCGTTCGTGGATAGTTGATCACTCTAGAGGTTTGAAGACTTATTGAGTCCTCAAACTCTGAGGACCATTTTTCTTTTATTGCTTTATTATGTCTTTACTTTCAGATGTCGTACGTGGTGTGCCAGTTACGTCCCGACCACTTCTTTTTTGATTTAGAAAGGCTTGTCAAGACTATGTTAGACTTCCGCTTTGAAATGTCAAATTGTTTCTTTGATATAAAATGTTGGCCTCTTGGGGTCTTATAGGTGTACTTTTGGTCATAATAGTAACACATAGTTAATAAGGAAATAAATATAAGAAATTAAGCATCAGTGCAAATAGCTAAAAGAAAACATTCCATTAAAATTGGGTAGAGGATCATTGGGAGTGTACATATATAAAACACAAAAAATAAATCGTAGAGGAACAAAAACCGATGAAGAGATAAAAGAAACTGAATTTTTGGGAGAATAAAGGGTGGACTACAATGTACCGAATTATACATGAGAGATGTCATCTAGATTTTGTTGAGGAGCTTGTCGTGGTACTCATTGGAAACAACATGTGCAGCGAGTAACTACTAAGTCAAGTCCCCTACATTATCCACACCAAAGATCCTTCTAGACACAACTCGACATTCCAGAGTTGATGGAACCGTTAAAATTGTATTTTGAGGTCGTCTATGTGGAGTTTTTATTGAAATGAACCATTCAAGTTTAAAAAGCTCAAAAATATTGAAAATTTCACAAAACAATAACGAATGACCAGTTGACTAAATCATTAATCTCAACAAGTAATAAAAGACTAGGGGTTACCACAAGACTGCTCTAAATGCTGAAAAGGGTACATTAAAGGGAAAATGACGATGATGGTCATTAAAATCATGACCAGGGATAGTGAAGTGCATGTGAAATGTCATCTGTATCAACTTAGCAAAGTGAATAGGTATATTTATATACACGTTAGAGAATTATTTTGCTTTTGCAACAAGGATCACAACCAAACCCTACATTTTCTTATTACTAACACAAATTCACTCTTGCAGGTTCAATTTATGTACCACATATAGTATTAGGTAGTTGGCAAAAAATCAAATAGTTGTATATGCTCGATAAAAAATGAGCAACTTAATAATTGAAAATGCTTATAAGCATACGAATGTCAAACTATAACCTTCTTGTAAACACCACAACCCAAGAACAAAGAAATTTAGCTATTAATGATTTGATTACAAAGTAAAGAAATCATGAATAAAATATCTTCACGGATTAAAGAAAGAAGTGATAAAAAATTAAAAACCTATGAAAATATTGTGTTCTACCTTTCTTTGTATTGAGAGAGAGAGAGTTCTTAGAAACCTCGAGATGTTACCCTTAATTAAATCAAAGTGAATAATTAAGGAGTATTAAATGTTGTCTTTTTCCTATGTGAATTGTTACCATCTACTCATCTACGAGTGTTTTAGAACATAGATTGTGATAGCTCACATAAAAAGGGGTAGGTTGTGATAGGCAATTGATAGTTAAAGTGTAATAATACAAAGATATCTTTAACCATTATCTTTATAACAAAAGAAAGTAAGCTAATTAAATTGATTAACATGACAGGGAAGTAATAGTTCAGGTGAATCTCGTACCTCTATTTTTGTAATATATGTTTTTTCACACTCCTTATCAACATGAATTCCTAAAATTAAAGAATAACATCTCAGTACTAGTCTTATTGAATTTCCACATCAAAAAAGATTGATTTAGAAAAATTAAGAATTACAACTCCACTCTTGGTCAGGCATTCCATAACAAAAGTTCCATATCAACTATTAAGTCCACTGATGAGTCTGAGATTTGGACTCATTTAGGGCTTTGTTTTCATGTTTTTAATATCCTCAATACCTATTTTATGCTCAATACAAATGTTAAAATGTTGATTTGTTGTAAAGAAGGCAAAAGAACAAAGCAAGGACATTGTCGGGTAAAAAGGAGCAAAAAAGCTAAAAAAGTGGAAGAAAGGCAATCCTGGTGAATACCAAGACCAGTCGGCAAACCGTCGAGTGGCTCTTTAGCTCACCTAAAGTTCCAGCATGCCAGCCCTGGGGAACAAGCCAACTTGGCGATGAAAATGGATATTCGGCGGACTGCTAAATGGATCGGCGACCTCGATCTTGATCGCCCAAAGTTACAGAATTTTGAGGTTGAAAAGGCAAGGTGATGGAAGGTGACTATTGGCATTTGGCCGACCTTGTCAGTGACATTCGACTTACTTCGCCATTTTATCCTGAAGGCAAAAATTTAGAAGCATATAAATAGAATTTTGAAAAGGATTTTGAGGAGTGTGTGATTTTTTTGGGAAGTTCCTACAGATCTTTACTCTGTTGGTTTTGAACTAATAAGACTAAGACTATTTTTTGGGTTTTATAAGTAGAATTTTCAAGTGGGTTTTCATTTTCAGTTGATTTGAAGCATTGTAAAGGTTTGGGAATCATTACCCAGCTCATGGATAACATAATTGGTTGTTTATATTGATATGTTTGTCGAAGTTCGAGAGAACTCGTTTAAATCGTAATAGTTGTTCGAGAGAAAGCTATTGCACCTATACTCTAGGCTACCCACTAAGATTCAGCAATTGTTGTTAAACTATAATTACCCATGTACTGAAATTAGCATTTAATCGATCACATCCTTGAGAATCCTTCTCTACTTATCTACTCCCCTATTTTCGTAACTGTTGTAGTTGATAATTGACACTCTTAAATCCCCCATCTGACATTTATTGTCACCCCCTTAATTTACATCGCTTTTATTCGATAATGTTTACTCCTACAACCAATTAGAACACAATCTTTACTTCTCAACTAAATTCCATATCGTAGCACTCCTTGCGGGTTCGACCCCAACTCTTGTTGGGTTTATACTAGATTCTGATCGCCTACACCTAGAATTGGATGAGGTGTAGTTGAGCGTTATCAAAAATGGTGCCTCTACCGGGTAGTGGTGTTATTGAATTCTCTTTTTGAAGTTTGTTTATGATCTTATTCCATTGTAGTTGAACCTATATACCTTTTGTGTGTTGTTTGTTGCCTTTGATCAGGTGATGAAATGAGTGTCAACGGAAGCAACGCTATCCAGTTAGGCCAAAATGACGACAGTGGGAACTTGAACGATGTTAATGACGTACTTGTGGATGAAGTACATTTGGGTGGTGTAGGTCCTATCCGGTTGCCTTCGGTCATGGAAAATGCAGTGTTCCACGTGACAATCATGATGTTGCAACTCTTGCAAATGAAAGGGTTATTTGGAGGCTTGGCTCATGAGGATCCCCATGACCATATTAGAAATTCCGTGGACATTTGTGGTCCCTTCTCATTCAATATATATCCCAAGAGTCAGTTCGACTCCGATTTTTCCCTTTTTCTCTAATGGGAGAGGCTACCAACTAGTTAGCTGACTTACCTAGGGACTCAATCACCACTTGGGATGAATTTACTGAGACATTCTACATTAGATTCTTTCCTCCCTCGAAGATGATGTCATTAAGAGACAATATCCAAGGCTTTAAATGCTTGGACAATGAGCCAATTCATGATACTTGGCTATGATTCCAGAAGTTGCTGCTCCAATGTCTGACTCATGGACTTCCTAACAATGTCTAGCTACAGAACTTCTATCAGAGTCTAGACTCTGTTAACAAAGGTGTGGCCGACCAACTTGTTCGTGGAGGCATCATGCAGCAGCCTTTTGAGATTGCATCTACTTTGCTTGATGGCATGACCAAGATAAATTGAGCTTGGTACACAAGAGAAGATCAGATGTCTCCTTTGACATTTAGGATGACGAAGGAACAAATTGAAAAATACCAAGAACGAGATCAAAACATAGCCAAGATGATGACCCAAATGGATTTGTTGTCAAAACATGTTATGGGTAGTGGGTCTCAGGCTGTGAATGTTGTCGGTGTTAGTGGGGTAAACCCCGATGATGCACACTTTCAAGCTTTAATGGGTATCTTCGTCGTGCCACGACATTAAATAAGGCACTTTTTGGGAGGCAACCCAAGTTTTTGATGTTTTTAATATTGCTTTTGAATAATGGGTGTTGAATGTGCAGGTTGAAAATTTTGAAATTTTAGGAAATGGAGCAGTAGGCGAGCCAAATATCCAGTCGGTGAGCCTGAATTGGGTCGCCGCTTGAACCACCTGTTTTGCTGGAGGTTCTATAAAACTCAGTGGGCTAAAGTACCATTCGGCGCATCACCGTGTGGGTCGGCGACGTAAGTGATGATCGTCAATGGCGCACGAATTGAAGAGTCAAAAGGGCCAAACCATTTTTAAATTCAAAATCTCCATCATTTTATACTTTTCGACTTCCAAACTTTAACAACCGCACATCTCCTTACTTTTGTACTAGTTATTTGTTTGTATTTAGGATCGTTAACTCAGGTGTATTGTTGGATACGTTGCTAGCCTAGCTTTACAAATCTTCTATGCATCTTAAATTGGTTATCCGAACTCTGTCTTTAGATTTTAATAAATTGATTGTATGATCATTGTGTAGATTTTCTCATTGAATAACTGTAACTTGTTGAAAGTTTGTTGTTGATGTCTGTCTGTATTTTGTGTCGAATGATGTTAATAGGCCTTAAATCGTAAAATCATTGTGTAGGTTGTGTTGAATTCATTTTGGGTCTAATTTGGGTGAAGTCTTAGTAACCCCAAATTGTGCCGATTGTCGAATTTTTCCCCATAATAGAGCAGTTGACATCATTCTTAAGGGCAAAAGACATCAATTGACAAATTTTGGCCAAATTGAGGGTAGTCTAAGTACCCCGAGGGCATAGGTAGTATGGGTCTAAGCCTAATTGGGTAGAATAATGGTTTAATTTTGTTTTCATGGGCAGTGGGTTGGATTTTGAAGGTCGGGGTGAAGATTTGGCAGGTTGAACTATTATGCGAGATAGGTTGAGCTCACCAAGTGGTTCGGTGGTTCGCCTAATGGCCCCTCGATCACCTTTTAATTCTCTATGATTGAGGTCTAAGTTCTGTAACTTTCGGCGATACGCCTGAGCTCGCCGAGTTCACTCAGAGACTTGCCAAAAGTCCCTTCTAATCGCCTTTCTGCGCCCTGAATCCCTGAAATTATTTTGTAACTTTTGGCGAACTACTTCTAGTTCGTCGAATGGTGTCGGTGATCCACCAAAACGCCTTGAAATTCACCAAACTGTGCTTACATTTGAATGATTTTATTCTGGAACTTTAGGCGAGCCTGACTTGGCTATTCGATTGGGTTCAGCGACTCACCAAATGGTTTAGCGAGTCTTTCTGCACAATTTTATAATTTTGAGTTTTTTTGTTTGAATTGCATCTAACGTGTGTAGTTTTGCTTTGCAGAAATGGCAAGAACATTTATTACTGGAAGAAATCAACTGCCCCAAAAGCGAGCAAGAGGTATTATGATAGATAAGGACGCACCTAATATTAAAGAAATATCAAGATTAAGACACTTAGCAAAAGAATATTATAATAAAATCTTCAAACTAAATTACTCACCTACCACACTACCACTTCTATGAATTCCGTAGTTACCAACTCCGCTACGAAAAATGGTATTAGAGCTATTGATAATAAGAAACATAGTAAGAAACATACTAGTAGAAAGATAAGAAAATTAAGAAGAAAATTAAACAAATTATATCCGGAATATAAACAACTCAATATCACAAAAACCGATAACGACAAATAAAATCAATTAATAGATAATATATCTAAAATAGAATATAAATATATTCAATATTTAAAAATACAATGAATAACGAAAATAACGAATATAGACAAAAACTTACTGAAATAATTATAGCAAAAAGACAAGAATTAGAACATAGGCAGAATAGACTTAGTAATAACATATTCACAGGAATTTGTAAAAAATCTATAATAGCACAAAGAAAAACTATTTTTTATCTAGAAATACAAATAGAAAGTTTAGAATATAAACTTCAACACCATCTATAAATGAATAAGGAAGAATACGCAATAGATGAAAAAACATATGAAAACTATGACGGATTAAAAATAAAGATAATATTTTCAAATCTAGGAAGAAGATATAAGAAAATAGGTGACAATCTAAGTTTAATGTTAGAAAAAGAA
>JAJONW010031250.1:0-29394 GCA_029582385.1 Solanum tarijense
TTATTTAATACGAGGTGTGTACCCTCATTCTTCATAAATTTCTAAAGGTAATGTGAACTAGAAACGCACAAAGAAGTTAAAAACAAAAGACTCGACTTCAAGAGTCATGTATCATATATATCTATTTGTATAATAACGCGTATCTACCAGTTCATATCTATCATCGTTCAACTCTAAAAAACATATTCATAATTAGGTTTCTTTAAAGACATATTTATGTCAAGCTTTGCATAAACTATCACAAAGCACAAACACAAGCTCACATAAAATTTTATATTTGCTTATGTCTAGCTCCACTAGTATTTATAAACATAAAAATAAATAAATCATAAATTCATCAAAGAAAGTTATAGTGTGATCAAAACCTCAATTTAGACCTAAATCTTAAGAATCTAAGACATATATAATATTTGAGTCTAGAAATCACATGTCACATATATATATCACATCATAAAGTGTAATTGGATAGTGAAGAAAAATTAAAAAAATAAAATTAGAGTAGAAGTGAGCACATAAATAAAGGAATTAACAAAGAATCATAACTTTTGTTTCTCAGTATCCTTGAAAGCTAGGAAGTGAAGTTTGTTTGAGCATTATATAGAGAGAGTGTAAGGACATGTGTTCGATTGAAATTTGCATGTCATGCAGGTGGCAGTGGCGATAAAATAATGAAATGAAACGGCGTAAATAATGAAGTTTTGTCAAGTACTTATCTTTGGGAAAGTTTCATTTATTAGGCCTTTCTTCGTTTAAAATTTGTGAATGAACGGTGCAAGAAATTAAAAGGAATATGCAAATTTAAAAATAAAACTAGCAATATGTTCTATATTTTGTACTAGAGTTGGAGTTGAAGATAGAGTTATGTTGAATTATACAGTTTGTTAAAAATATTTGGAATAGTGTTTATGCTTAAAGATCATACTTAGATACAATAATTTAGCTTTTCTTGAAATATGGATTGATGTGCTAGACAAGTGAAACTTGCTCAAGTGGTTTAAAAACCTCCATGCCACGATCCAAAATGTGACGTGATGGAAAATGTCATTTTTCACCAAGACAAGTTAACCGCAACTAGATTTATAATATTTTGGAAATACCTTGTCTTAATTCAATCAATGTCAATACAAGGCTTGAGACTTCCCCTTTCGAAGAATATCGAATGCCCCACAATCTAGTTCATTCAATGAATCACAATAAGATTTCAAAAAATAACAACTGCCAATTCATACATATTGAAGAATGGGTCAATCAACTCAAAAACCCAATTATGAAAATGAGGGTTGAATATAAAAAGCTTTAGTTGAAAACATCACTCAAAACCATTTCAAAAAAGGAGTTAAATAAGTTCACAATCACCATTTCACTTTAGAACTAAAGTTCTTGAAAAACCTTGTAATTTGCCAATAAAAATCTCAAGTTTTGTAAAAGGGAAATGAAGTGAATTTTAGGGTCACAAAATCTTACCCAAATGATTTACCACAAGAAATTTCTTCAAAATCACCTCCAAGGGTTTTACAAAGCTCGAAATGGGGAAAAACTACTAGGACCCCAAAAATGGCAGGTCTAAAACCCCCTCTAATGTCACAAAAGTGACCACTGATTTGCAAAAGACCTTATCTAAAAAGAAAGCAAAGGTCTAGATCATGACACACCCTATCGCGATCGCAAAGGTCAAGAGGAATAGCATCTTGCGAATGCGACCAATTATTCGCTGAAGCGACGCTCACACAAGTGAGTTGTCCATCACTAAAGTGAAGAACACAGACACTAGAAAATATCAGCTAACTATTACATCCTCGAAAGGACCATCGGAATTTGTTTAGATCCCCATACACAAAAATCATAAATGCAAATCTACTATACTCGACGTTTTGGACTTAATGGATCCGTTGAAACAAAAAATTGAGATCTCCTTGAATGGAAATATATGAAAGTTACAAGAAATGAACATAACGCCTAAAAAGGCTAAATTAGGCTCGTGACCTCTAAAAGTTAAAACAAGACCTCACCTAGGCCTAAAATCTTCCCTTAAATCAAACAAAACTCTTAGAATTGCAACACAAGCATCCAAACCCTAAATATTTACCAAAGTCAATAGGCTCAAATTCAAGATTTTTCCAATGCAGGACCTCAAATCCTCAAAATAACTTTGAATCTGAAACGACAACTCTTTTGGACCAATTTTTACATTCATGACAAATGGAATCAGTGGAATTTCATTCTGACACTCGAAACTCAAAAAGTCATTGAAAACTACTTTTTAGCAATTTTAGCCTTTCAAAATAAAAAATTTCTAAAAATTTACACCTTTTGACTCAAAACTTGAAACAAATTTCAAAACTCATTCAAAATTGACTCATGGCCAACATCGAGAGAGGCAAAATGGTAATTTTATGAAAATTTCCAAAAATGACCTTGTAGGTCATTGTATTATCCAACAATAAAAACTATGTTCGTCTTCGAACCTGAAGTAAAATAAAGTACCTAAAGCCTAAAGAAGCCAAGGACATCTAGCACACATGAAGGACTTTGTCTGCCAAGTAACCTCACATAGAAAATGGTGCTTGCACTGCACCTTCATTGAATCCATCTCCTTAGTCCTAAGCTTTTGGACCTTCCTATCTAAGATGGCTATAGGCTCCTCCTTAAAAGTAAAGTCTAGACCTAATACAACTAAATCAAGAGAAAGCACATGGGATTCATCTAGCACGTACTTTTGAAGCATAGAGACAAGAAGCACATGATGCACAACTGACAAATTAAGTGGCAAGGCCAACTTATAGACTACCTCTCCAACTCGGCTCAAAATCTCAAAATCTCAAAATCTCCAATGAATCTAGGGCTAAGCGTTCCCTTCTTTCTGAATCCCACACCTTTCATGGGAGACACTCGGAGCCAAACATGATCACCCTCCATAAACACTAGGGCTCAAACTCTCTGGTCTGCATAACTCTTCAATCGACTCTTGGTTGTCAACAATCTACCTTTGATCATACAGACTTGCTCCATGGTATCTCTAAGCAAGTCTGTATCCCAAGAGTTTATCTCATATGAATCAAACCAATCGATCGGAGACCTGCAATGTCTTCCATACAACTCCTCAAATGGGGCAACCTAAATACTGGAATGATAATTGTTGTTGTTGGAAAACTCTGCGACGGGAAAATGATGATCCTATCGAGCACCAAGATCAATCAAACAAGCTCAAAACATATCCTCCACTACCAGAATCGCCCGCTCGAGATGACCATCTGTATGAAGGTGGAAAGTTGCACTCATATCTAACAGAGTACCCAGACCATGTTGTAAACCCTTCCACAAATGGGAAGTGAACAGAAAAACAATGACCAAAGATAATATAAATATGGACCCCATGTAATCACACAATCTGACTTCTATAGAGCATGGCTAACTTCACTCCAATATACTTCACCCGAACTAGGATGAAATGAAAGGATATGGTAAACCTTTCAACAACAACCCAAATTGAAACATAACCAGCCATGGTGGTAGGTAGATCCACAACAAACTCGATAAATATCCATTCTCACTTCCAAGTAGCAATAGAGGAAAAAATTGAGAAATAAAATTTGCAATATCCCTCTTCATGTCACACCACCATTAGTGTTGTCTCTGGTCATGATACATTTTCACTGCCACTGGAAGAATAGAATATCGAGAAAAATAGGCCTCCTCAAGAACCAATCTAATAAACTCACCTGTCTTCGACACAATAATCATGCCTCTGATAGTCTAGACATAATCAGAATCAAGGACAACCTTTTTGGCTTACCCTATCAAAACTTTGCCTCAAATGAGATACAACTTCTCATCATCAAATTGGTGCTCACGAATCTGTCCAACCAAGGGAGAATAGGCCTCTATAAAACAATCAAACCACCAGTCTCCTCATAAATTTTCAATTGGACAAGAACATTGGCTAACCTATTAACATCTCTATAAAATAGTCTCTCCCTGGCACTTGTAGAGGAAATACTCCACATACTAGAAGTGTTCCTACTCAAGCCATCGACCGCCATATTGGCCTTTCCAGGGTGATACAAAATGGTAATTCATAGTCCTTGAATAGCTGAAGCCATCTATGATGCCTTAAGTTCATACCCCTCTGATTAAAGATGTATTGAAGACTCTGATGGTAAATTAAGACCTCACAATTTACCCCATACAAATAATGCCGCCATATCTAAAGCTCTAATACTATAACTGCCAACTTTAATTATAGATAGGGTAGTTCTTCTCATGGGCCTTTAACTGTGTAGAAACATAGGCAATTATTTTCCCTTTCTGCATCAGAACAACACCCAACCCGACTCTAGAAATATCCCAACAAATGGTGAAATTGACGCCCTCCTTAGGTAAATTCAAAGCACGATATGAAGTCAACAAGGTCATGAGCTTTTGATATCTCCCAGACTCATCAGGCCACTGGAAGCTCACATTTTGTTGAATCAATCTAGTCAAAGGAGATGCGATAGTGGAGAAACTCTAAACAGACCACATATAATAACGTGTTAAGCCCACAAAACTCTGAATGAATTCCTTGTACAACAAGTCCTACAACTGATCCTTTAATTCGTTCAAATCTATTATAGCCATGCGGTAGGGATGAATACAGATGGGTTTGTTGCTCGACTCCAAGTCAATAACAAAATCAATATCATATCCAGAGGAACACTTGAAAGATTAGTAAAAGAGACATCTGAGAACTCTAGAACCACGAGCACAAAATTTATGGGATATGGTTCAACACTAGTATCATAAATGAAGGCCAAATAGGAAAAAACACACTCTATCAACAAATCATTGAGATTGAATGAAAGAGACAACTTTGCTAGGATAAGAACCACTAGAACCCATCAACTCAACTCTCAAGAAACCCAACATTGCTTAAGTCACATCTTAGCATAATAATCAAGAAGAGCGTAATATAGGGAGATCCAATCCATTCCCAAGATAAAAATCAAAGTCTATCCTCCCAGAATGATCAAGTCTACTCAAGTATCATACCTAACCAAAGAAACAAGATATGATCGACACACTCGATCCACCACAAAGGAGTGACCCACTGGTGTATAAAAATGAATAGTCATATGCATGCTATCAGACATCATATAAAATCGATCAACAAAATAGGTAGACACATATAAGAAAGTAGACCATGGATCAAATAATATGGACGTAGGTTTATAGAAAACTGGAATGATACCTATAACCACAACATCAAAAGCCTCTTACTCGAGCCTCCTACAAAAATAATAACATTGTCCCTCTCAACCACATGTAGTCTTAATAGAACCCGTACCTTTACTCTATGGAGCTATAGCACCCTTACCTGAAGTCATGCCACCTCTCCAAATGAACTTCATCCTTGATCGCTCATTGAAGGTGCCGAATATGTAGCTGGAACAAATGAATAAGTATATTGGGGTCCTGTGAGCCTGCAGAAGACACTGCCAAATAATATGACCTAGATCTCCATATCCAAATTAAGACCTAGATATGGGTGACTTCTCTTGCAAACCAGATGACTACTACGACCACATCGCTACACCTATATGATCCTCATGATTTTTACCCACTCTCACCTATTTGCATAGATGCATGAAACCGACCCACGATGCTGAAAGAAGCTTTTACCTCTATATCAACCTCTACCTCTGAATGAGGCACCATAAAACTTACCAAATGATCGGACCCTCTTAGGGTCCCCAAGATCCTCTCTAACCACCAACTTAACATCCTAGGTGGTACTCACAATGGACTAGAAGGATGCCCAAACTCTTGACACTATGAACACATAATAATTGATGGAAAAATTCAACCCTCTCATGAACCTACAGACTCTCTCGACCTCATCAAGAATAATAGTTATGATGTGCCTAGATATCTCATAGAAATGGGCCTCATACTTAGTCAAAGACAAATTGCAATGTCTCAAGTCTTAAAATCTTAGACGACTCTTCTTTCTCATGCTTAAAGGAAAGAAATAGTCATGCAAAGCACTAGAGAATGTATCCCACTTTGCAGGAGGAGATCCAATTGTTCTAGGCCTCATGAATGTCCTCCACCACTCTCTGGCAGGTCCACGAAGCATAAGTACAACAAAATAGACACTAAAATAATCCACCATATCCACTGCCTCAAGCATCTAAAGGAACAAGGTCAAGACCATATGAGAATTCCCGCTCTTACAACCCTAAAACTGGGGTGGTTTCATCTTCTAAAACCTCTCATAACATTGCTTCTCAGTTGTCATCAGAATAACCTTATGAGCGATCTATGCACCCATAGCCTGTTACATAACAAGTGGTGGCAGACCCACCTGATCATGAATACCTAGAGCCTTCTACTAACTAGGGGTCTACGCAACTACCCTCATCTGAGAACCCTATCGTGTACCTACTACACCACCTTAAGAGAAGATCTCCATCATACCTAACAACCTTAACAAAGTTTCCTAAAACAGATGAGCTCAAAATCTGAGAGGAACCTAGTTTTCAGAAATCTTAACATGTGGCTCAAGAGAAGCCTCTCTAGGTCCGCCTATAGATGGTTACACTCTAAAGGCACGACCTCTAACTTATGCTACTTTAGGAGAACATCCTCTAGCTCAGGATCTAACCCTACCCCTAGTAGGTGTCTCAGCAACTACCTTTCCTTTACCACTAGGATATGAAGCTCTGGTCCTCGGCATCGTCCAAAAAAATAGGCGGCAACTCAAAACAAGCAAATGTAACCACACATGATAAGAAAGAATGAAATAATGAACTTTGCTAATAGTCTTCATAACTTATGGAAAATAAGTACATACGTCTCCATACCGATCCTCCGTACTTTACTTAGACTTGGCTTGGTTATTAGTGGTACATTTTCACTTATTGAAGGTCAATTTAGTTCAATAGTTAGCGTCCTCAATGCATAATTTTGTCCTATTCTGATAGAATGTTGATGATTTACAACTGTGAAGGCAATAGGACAAGGTAAGGATTGATGTTTGATAGAATGGACGCAAATGCAAAAGGAAGTGCAAACTATACATTGTTCATCGACTAACAAAAAAGGGCGGATCGCCAATTTAGAACAACCTTGGCCAAAATGATAGTGCATAACACTTGTTGGTATAAAAATAGGTCGGTGGAATACATTGGGGAAGGCGATGTACCGAATGAGAAAGGTGACCTTAATAAATATTGCCAAAAATGACAGTGCGAAAAGAAAAGATTGAATGCTCGAAAGGTGAACCAAGGTGGTACTTAGTGATTCATTGAACATGAAAGGCTAACTCAATCGAGTTCGCCAACTGATCTTCAAAACACCTGAAACTTATAGTATCAAAAGGCAAGCTAAGGAAAAACAGGTGATGCACCAAACGAGTTTGGTGAGACTGACTAATATCACTGATTGAGTCGTGCATTAGAATTTTAGGCCTAATTATGTGAAATGTTTAATAACCCGAAGAAGAGAGAAATTAGATATCATATCACATAGACTAGAAAATATCAGATTGTGTGAAGAGTTGAGAGAGAAAATACTGTATCTTTGTAGAACACTTTTCTATCTTTTGGGGTTTTACAACTTTGTGCTTGAAATTGAAAAATTGAAGTAGAATCCAAAGTATTTCTACTTTTGATTTCTTAATTTCATGTTACCTATGGATGCTTTAATGAAAGGTATAATATCTTTACAATTTGTGATGGGTTGATAAAACCCTAAGATCTATGGGTGCAATTATGAGGTTCGGTGTTGATTTATTGTAGTGGGTATTGTGATATGCTCTATTTTGTTGCTAATCATACATGAATTTGGTCTAATTATCATGGGGTTAATTTAAGGGTTAACATTTAAAAATTAATTCCTACTTCCAATCTCTGGTTAATGCTCGAAAGAGATTGAATGTAGTGGGTAATTAGTTTGCTCCTAGCACTTTAGGTTCGATGTATGTAGCTTGCTTGAAAATAGATGTTATGGGTCAGATCTAATTGCCATGTTCTTGAAAGAGAGAATAGAGTAAGGGTTTGGGTTGTTTAGGTTAGCATTTAGATGAGACCAAAAGGAGATTCTATACACAGATGCTTTGAGATCGAAATATTATTAGTTTCAATGAATATGACTTATCCTATAAATAAATATTCATCACTATAGAGCATCACAATTACCCCTATGTGATGTCGGTTTCCAGTATCACACCCTAGATTGTTTGTTAACTCTTGAAATGTTTGACATTTTAGTTTAATTGTGATAATTAATAACCAAAGCTTTATTTAAATGTCCGCCCACATGTTCTTACCATTGCAAATGAGCAATCTTAAAGTCCAAATCTCTTGATAGGAATTCTCTATGCTATACCATTTTCTATGAAATTCGACCATGAATCTTCATTTATTGACTACAACCATTGTCCCTTTTAATATGTTTTAAGGAGGACATTTGAGTGTTATCAAATATAGCGCCGCTTCCAGGGAGTGGTGGTTGAGAATTCTAATTGAGAAATTTGATTTTAATTTTGTTTAGTTGTAGTAGATTGTTGTTTGGTACTGTTGTTGGATGATTTGCAGGTTTATGCAATGAGAGACCATGGAAGTGAAAACGATAGTCACTATGGTCAAAATGACAACTTGGATGATTTGAGCGATATCAACATGAATGTCATTCAAACCATGGGAGAAATCTGGATACCTCCCGCAATCGGGAGGACTGTGTTTCATATCACTCGAACAATGATACACTTGCTCTAGATGAAAGGAAATTTTGGGAGCCTAGCTCATGATGATCCCCATGAACACATTAGGAATTTCATGGAGGTATATGAACCCTTTATGCTCAAGAATATCTCGCAAGAGTATGTAAGAATGAGGCTATTCTCGATGACTTTACCGGGAGAGGCTACAAGATGGTTGGCACAGTTGCCCAATAATTCTATCACTTCCTGGGAGAAGCTAAATGATGCCTTCTTAGAGAGATTCTTTCCACCTTAGAAGATGGTAAAAAATCAAACCTAAATCCGAAGTTTCAAGCGTATTGGAGGTAAATCTCTATATGAGACGTTGCTAAGGTTCACAAATTTGTTTTTGTAATGTCCAACGCATGGCATTCTAGGCTATTTGGTGCTGCAATACTTCTATTGCAACCTTTATTAAGTCAATAAAGGTGTGGTTAATCAGTTAGTGCAAGGTAGATTAATGAGACAACCGTATGATGTGGCTGCATTGTTGCTTGATGATATAACTAAGGTTAGCCGAGCATGACATCCTAGAGAGGACCAAATGCATACTCTAAGTGAGTTAAGCAAAGAACAAGTTTAGAAAATGATGAAAGAGAGGAAAGCATGGAAAAAATGATGACCCAACTTGATTTGTTTAATATACATGTTATGGGATATGGTACCAAGTCGGTAAAATGTGGTTGGAACAAAATCTGGGCAATTCCTGGATGAAGCAAAAATTGAGGCATTATACGATGATTAAGCATAATGCAAATGGGGGGTTCCCATAGTAATTATCAATGACAAGGTGGGAACCAAGGTTGGGACAAATATATATATGGTCGTTGGAAAGACCAAATGGGTGGAAATTGGAGAGATAGAGAGATGGAAAAAGATAGGTAGGTGCCTCCCCATGATCATCCACGCCCAAAAGAACCAACTGAGCTTGAAGGAAGACGGATTGAAGACATGTTTGCAAGGATCTGCAATAAGGTTTAAGGGTCCAACAAAGTGTTAAATTGAAAAATCACATCTCTACTTTATCTCAAAGAGTGACTTCTCACTCATTTTTTATCAAGCAGTTGTAGACCCAACTGGGCCAAATTTATACTCAATCCAAGGGAAAAAGGAACATTGCCTAAAGACACCATCCCTAACCCCAAGAATGATTGTTGAGAATGAGAAATATATCATGCCATGACATTAAATAAGATGCTTCTTGGAAGCCAACACAAGTCTTTACTTTTGTTTTATTGCTTTCGAATAACGTGCATTCTGAGTGTAGGTTGAGAAGAGGTAGAAAGGTTGAAAAGGGAAGCATAGGCGATGGAAAAACTAAAATGCTGATACGCTGAAGGCATTGTGCGGACTCATTCTTGTCCACCTTTTGGGATTGAATAGGTGAAAAAATGTACTGTCAAAATCAGTAATCAGAAATCTGCAAGGCGATCTACCGAAGTGCACTATGCGGACTCCATCGGGTCCATCGAATCAGCCTTCAGGTTTGGTGTTTGTTGAGGCCTGTTTGGAAAGGTTAAGCTCCAAATGGTGATTCTACTTACACATTTGGCAACATTAGTCGAGATTGCCGAACCGGTCTGGTATAAAAATACCAAGGGTCTTTTCAAATTAAAAAATCTAACTCATTGATATCTTGAATTCTTTTTCACTCTTTTCTTTTGCATTGCTTCTTTTCCGTGATTGTGAGACTTTGTTGTGTCTTTCAATGTTTAATGAATGCATTAGCTTGGATTTCATGTCAACCAAACCCCATTTTCTTAATTTTCTCATTTTGTGCTCCTATTGGGGTTGTTATTCTATTTTTGTTGATATTTTAGGCTTTAATTTGCATATTATGTGTGGTCTAGAAGCCATTAAGTGTTCTTGTGTGATTAGTTTTGTAGGGTAGCATTGTATTGTTCGATTTATATTGTACCCATGAGATAGTCAAATATGTGTGAATATAAAATGCATTCTTGTTTGTGTTGGTTCAAATTTGAAATATAGTTGATAAATATGCTGGGTATGAATCCGTTAAATGTGGGTGAAGTTTGATTAGCCTATTATTGATGTAATTGCATGTTTTTTCCCAATGATAGACAGGGTGACTACTTTCTTAATGGAAAATTGTCAATTAGTGCTACACTTAGAAATATCTAGGGGAAGTTTGAGTACCCATAGGTAGATAAACATATACGTGGATTGTAATGTTGGGGGGAAACTTGTATTCATTGTTTATGTTGTGTTCTCTATTAAAATTAGGCACTAGGCTAAGCAATTCATGTAACACCCCAGATTCGAGAAAGGAAAAAAATTCCAGATTTTCGAAAGTTGCAGGTGCCACCGATGGAAGCAAACTATGGACCATCATTCGACTAGTCTGTCAGCTCCGTTGATGGTCCAGTCAACTTTAAGTCTTCAGTCACAAATGACGGTCAACTAGTATGGACCATCAGTGACTGACAGCCCGTCAGTCAGCTCCGTCGATGGGACAGTCAACTTTCAGTCCTCAGTCGCGAACGACGATCGACCAATACGGACCGTCAGTCGACTCACGACCCATCAGTCAACTGCGTCGATGGGCCAGTAAACTTTCAATTGTCAGTTGCGAATGATGATCGACCAGTATGGACCGTCAGTCAACTCACGGCCTGTCAGTTAGCTCCGTCAGTGACTCCGACAACTTTTACGTCAGGGGTCTTTTGGTCTTTTCCTTGTTCGTTTGGCCCCTAAACTACGTCATTTAGACCCTAAATTATAAGGTTTTAGTCATTTTAAGCCTTGAAACATAGCTAGAACTTACCTTACTCAAAATCATTAATCAAAATTTAGAAAATTAGAAGAGGAAGAAGAGAAAGAGGCGACCAACACTAGTTCAAGAACGCATCAAGTTTCCTCTAGTTCCAACTCTAAAATAGAAGGATTTCTCTGTGGAATTTGTCACTAGGTATGTAGGATTTCACTAGTGGGTTCCTTTCACCCCTTAGGTCCCTAGATTTCAGTCAGATTCTTGATTCCCTTATCATGATTAGACCTAGGGTTTCTAGAACTCCAGCAAATTTTCATGAATTAGTTATTTACATATTCCAAATCAGATTATCATGTTAGTACTTCGTTTCTTTCATGAATTTCAGAACCCTAGCTATATATTTCATTAGTTCTTGAATTACACAAGTCAGATATTTCAGTTATTTCAGATATGCATGCCTCAGTTTTACAATGTGTCATTATTAGTTATTAATGGGCATTCTCAGTTTGCATGTTAGTTTGAGCTATCAAATATATCACAATAATTAAGTCATAATGTGTTGATAACTTAATCCATTGGGAGTAGCATAGTATCGAGTTGGACCAGGGTGAGTTACCCATATTATCCCAGAACTACCAACCACATAGGTTGTAAGTCCCCTCTGTGGGCATCATTTTAGTGATCATGCCAGGATGCCTCTATACCTTTGGCCGGGTGTATTGGGACCTCTCGATGGGGCGTATACATCGAACGCCATATTTAGCTCATGTGGTTTTATTTTAGGTTATTAGTAGCTCCCACAGTTCTGTCAGATTCCATTGCATTGACCACATTTTAGTACATTTCAGTATTCAGTCTCAGCATGCTATAATTTGGTCATTGCATTCAATTAGCTCAGTATCTATATCATGTTCTAATTATGCTCTTTCTTTATTGCTTGTTCAGTTATATGTTTATTTCAACTTTACTCTATCCTGCATGTTCAGTACCTTTCAAGTACTGACGCATACTCTGCGCTACATCTTCTCGTGATGTAAGTTCAGGTTCTCATTATCCAGATCACGCTTAGATTGGTTCCCGATCGCCAGTTCACCAACATCAGTAGTGACTCCTCATTCTTCGAGGACAACAATCATGTCATCTTTCATTATTTCAGTCTTTTAGTTTCAATTTTGCTAGACTTAGTTGGGGATGTCCCAGCACCTCTAGTAAGTTAGAAGCTATTTTCAGACATAGTAAGATTCAACTTAGTATTTGAGTTGATGTTTCTTTTGTATTAAACTCTTAGATTTGATATTTAGTTTAGTATATGGGTATTTCCCATCATTTCAGATATACTTATTATTAGCTTTCGCACCAGTTTTATTTCTCAGTTTATATTTAGTATGCTCATGATTATGCCAGCAGGGTTAGCTTGGGGTCGCTTGTGATCCTAGGTCCCGTGTCCACGTCTCGGGGGTAGCTCAGGGCATGAAAATTCATGTTCGGCGTGCTTGTCCTTGCTCGCATAGGAGGTTAGGTGTATCACCGAGTATGCCCCAGTTTGCCTTATTTAGCGTATATGGGACCTTGGGTACTGTCCCATTCAATGGGCTTGTCTTACTGCGCCAAACCCATTTGCCAAATCACTGAGTAGGAGTGGACATCACATTTGATTCCTGTGTCTTTTCAATTTGCATTGTCAATTTTGGCAAACTTTTCAGCCTACTGAAACCAACTCGATGAATCACCAAGTTGGCATTGAATTAGGTTTTTATGCCTAATTTGTAAGATAATTTCTACTTTCTAATTCAGTGAGCTAACCGATCCTGACTAGCGACCTTCCTTCCCGTTAGGCGAGCCACAAAAATGTTTTTGAAGTTTGATTCAATTTGCGTTTGATTTCAACTAACCATCACAACTCCTATGTTTGAAAGTGTGCTTTGCATGAAATAACATGAACAAAGGGAAAACAAGTAGTTACATCTGATAGTGCAATCGATAAAGAGTCTCCTCCTTCTCCTCCAAAGAAACAAAAGGGTATATCCATCAATGAGGCTTTGGAGGCTCCTTGTGCCAAACAAGCAAATCATCAAACCCCTACTAGCGGGGGTAAGAACGAGAGGAATCATATTGCTAGTAGGTGAACATTAGCTCTAAATTAGCGTCACCTCCACAAGATCCTAACCATACTTCTCGTGTTCTCCCGATAATAGCTCCAAGGGATTTAAATAGGCTCAATGTGGAAGGAGAGAGACCTATTTTGGAAGAGCGTTAACTCTTAGCTAGTGGAGTCATCAGTGACTACCCATCTATATGGGCAACGATAAAATTTAACAAGTTGGAGCAATTTACTATAGCAAAAAGACTTTATGTGCCAGAGTGAGTGTGAGAATTATATAACGCCAATGCTAAGGAATTTTCAAACAAGAGGAAGGGCACTATTTGGAAATTTATAGATGAAGTGGAAGTGAGGGGTAAGATGGTGCAAAGTCATGCAAATGAAATTAACACAGTACTATTTAACCCATCTAATCACACTGATGAATACAAGACCTAAATGCATAAAATTTTTAATACAATAAAGGGTTGGTAAGCCCCTTTGATACACGATGAGTCTGATCCCTCTTGGATGGATGAAGGGGCGACGATAGAGAAGAAGGACCTGAACATTTATGAATGGTATGGGTGGAAGTTCATTAGCAGAAATGTGATCTCGTCCTTAATTGTATCAATACTCTAGCATCCAAAGGCAGTGCTAGTGGGCACAATCAATCAGAAGGAAAAATAATAATGTCGGTGACATCATTGTGGAAGAGATGTTGCTACGGGCCAAGCAACAGTAGATATCTCTCATTTTCTCGGTGCTTATTATGAAGTTATGTGAGAGAGAAAGGGTTCATTCTGGGGAAAGACAGATGTTAGGATCACACCGGCCTCCTCCACTGATATCTGACGGATTGAGGGTGAGTGCTTGCGAGATGATGTGGCTCAGAGAAAGCCGCCACCACCTGAATCGACGTTCGTGGTTCATCCGACCACACTAGGAACTGAGGCTAGCACACTTTCTCCTTCTGTGGAGCAGGCAAGTATTTCTACACCTTCTGATATATCTTTCTCTACTACTGCCTCTACTGCTTCTTTACCTGCTACTGCTATGAGACCTTCCCCTTCTTCTATCGCCCGTCCCCCTTAGGCATGTGATGATTTACTAGATAGGTACCCTTTCCTGGTCGGCAGATGTTAGAGCCACCCAGGTTGAGATGGATATGCCCTAGATCATTGACGAGGCTTTTGAGAAGGCTTTAGCCCCATTTATAAAGAAAGAGACAGACAGAGTGGTCAAGTGCGAGGGTTTAGTTGGGAGTTATAGTGTGAGGTTGGATGACCTCACATCGAGGCTAGAGGCCCGAGAGAAGACTGAGGGTATCTCTGATGAACTAGACACTATGAGGAACGAGCTTGCTACCTAGTGAGCGGAGGTTGTCTAGTTGCAGTCTACGGACATATCTATGCTTTAGAGTGATGTTACCCTAACAAATGCCCTTGTATCCATTCCCAGGATTCTGAGTATTCAGCCTCTTCCTAGTGAGCAGCCTGAGATTGTTTTGAGTGTTGATGCGGTTGATGATGATAGTGAGAGGCCGAGGATGAGTTGGATATAGAGACGGACAATGAGGAGTTAAGGAGCATGAGATTGCTCAGACCTTGACTAAGATACATGTGATTGAGGAGGTCATTCTGCAAGTGATCCTGGAGCGATCCCTTCAATAGACTTTAGCTGTTGATACTAGTGGAGTCACTTCCTAATCCCTCCGACGGGTGATATAAGCATAAATGACCTAGTTGAGCCTTCCCAGCCGCCTCCAATAATCATGTCGTCCTGCATTGATTCCCTTCTTGAAGCTTTTCCACTTGAGACTCTAGATGAGGGTGCTCCATAGGAATATCCTGTTATTGGGACCATTTATCTCAGCCTCCCGTACTTTTATTTACGTTGTATTAAGGACACTGCTATAATATTTTTGTGGGGTATGGGCTTTGAGCCAATATTCATCTTTTTGATTGTAGTACTTTACTTTGTCAATATTATAGTGCTCTTTTGGTTAAAGTGTGCCTCTTGTTTATATTTTTTTCTCTCTTGATTTTTCAACCCCTCATGAGTTTTAAATTGTGAAATGATTGAAGTTTTCATCGATAATAATTTGGGGATCAATTGTGTTTAATATCGATACCTTGAACAAAACTAATGTTTAGAATGGTGTATAATGTTAATATTTTGAGAATGAAATCAATGTGGTTGCAGTTTTGAGCAATCACTTTGAATCTTTTGTTGAGTAGTTGCATTTTGATATGAACCTTGCAATAAACATCACACGTTCACCTAGATTGTTTGTTAACTCTTGAAATTTTTGACATTACAGTTTAATTGCAATAATTGATAACCAAAGCTATATATGAAATTGGTGGAAGTATCCACTAAGTTGTTCTTACTATTGGAAATGAGGGATTGAAAATGAAATCTCTGGATAGGAATTCTCTACGATATACCATTCTCAGTGTGATTCGACCTCGTTGGCTTTTTTATTAACTACGACCTTTGTCCCTTTTAATTGGTTCTAAGGAGGACATTTGAGTGTTGTCACTTGTACATACGTGAGAGCTATGAACCTGGGCTCTAATATCATTTTCCACGACCCAAAAATGGCTATGCTGGCACTTGTCATTTCCCACTAAGATAAGTCAGCCTCAACCCAATAAAATGAAAGAAATAGGGAAAGTAAAACAATAAAATGATAAATACGGAAAGCTTAGTCATTCTACTATAGCCCCAAAACCATGTTGTCACGTTTACAAGCCTCTAAAACTAAAATATGGAATTGAAAGAATCAAACAAGTCTCAGTATCTTTGATTCTAGAATAGAACATAGCATGAAATAAGAACAAGAGAGTCTGCCACAATGACAAGCAGCTACCTCTTAAGGTCCTGCAAAAGCCTCAATAAATAGATAAAGAACAATCAAATGTTACCGGGCTCAAAACCTATAAAAGTACAGAAGAAAAGAGTGAGTACCAACCAACATGGTACTTATCAAGTAACCAAGTATACAAGGAAAACTAGCTAGAAAATGAGTACTTCTTTCATCCCAACCAAACCTTCTCAAACTACAACCTGTATAGAAATCAGCCCGGCCTAATAGTTCACAGTACAGAAGTCAGAAGTTCTCATTATCACAGTTTAACTGTCACAGTCCAATCATCATCAAGTATCAAATATAAAAATAACAAGTGTCGAATAAATAAATAACAAGTATAAAGTTCATCAATGCATCTTAATCAAGTACAAGGAACATCAAAATTTCAAGATTTATCATGCACAATGTCATTCTAAACTCATGGGAACCACCCATAGTTCATAACCCGCTAGTAACGACCTCGGGATGAATATCCCTCGTTGGAAATGACCTCAACATCAATAATACTTGTTGGAAATGACCATGACATCAATAAAACTTAATAGAAATGACCTCAACATCAATAACACTTGTTGGAAATAACTTTGGCACTACTAATTATCACATGTCTCATCACAGTGCATAGAAAACAATGCATATGAGCAATTTTACCCCATAGGAAGAGATAATAACTAAAGCAATTCAAGTCGAGAATAATGCTATCAAAGAATTTCATAAATCAACACATTAGAGTTCAAAACAAAGCAAATTCACAATTTTCAAGATCAACATGTTGCCTTTTTATTTAATCACCTCTTTATTTATTAGGATTAAACAAGTGTAACAATGAACCCTTCAACTCATTCCCATTACTCCCCAACACACATAATAAAGAGAAATACACGAATAAACTTAATTAACAAAGTTTAGGAAATCACTTGCCTTAATTCAATCAACATCAATCGAAGGTTTGAGTCTTCCCCTTTTGAATAAAATCCAATGCCCAACAATCTAGTTCAATCAAGTAATCACAACAAGATTTCAACAATAACCACTTCCACTTCAATCATTTTGGAAAATTTGTAAATTAACTCAAAAACTCAATTTCAAAAATTAGGTTTGAATCCAAAAATCTTTAGTTTTAAGGAGTATGCTTTGAAGTACACTCAATAAACTAAGTTTTCTCCAACTATGGTTGCCGACTCCAGGAAAAGGATTACTAAGTTTTTGTGTCCGGTGTGCCCGACATGGTGGTTAAAGAGTGTCACATCGCCAGGTTGATTAAGGAAAGGGAAAAAGTGTCCTAGAGGGCAAGGACCTGTGATGACGATTTTTCTTATTATAGGTCCGGTAGACAAGGGCATCCTCCATTTCAGCAAAAGTTGTCTCGTCAGGGTTCTTCTAATGCACTGACTCCTACGTTTAACAAAGATAGGGTGTTGAAACCTAAGCCTCAAGAAGGAAATTATGGTAATGTATCTTCTATCTCTGCTTGCACAAGATGTAGTAAGAAACATGATGGCAAGTGTGTAGCAGGTACAAATGTTTGCTTTGGTTGTGGTAAGAGTTGTCATAAAGTGATAGATTTCCCATCACTTGATACTAAGGGAAGGGATGGTAGACAAGTTAAACCGAGTGGTTCCAGTTCGAGTTGTTCGAAGCAAAATAAATTCTATGGTCTTCAAAATTGATAGGATCGTGAGGGATCTACGAATGTGGTGACCGGTATGTTAAAAGTCTTTCACCTTGATTATTATACTTTTCTTGATTTGGGTGCTACCTTGTCATTTGATACTCCTTATGTGGCATAAGATTTGATGTTTTTCCAGAAATTCTTTCTGATCCTTTACATTTTACTACTCATGCGGGTGATACTATTGTGGCTAAGAAAATCTATAGAAATTTCCCTATTTCTATTTTTTATAGATTCACTCACGTTGATCTTGTAGATCTTAATATGTTAAATTTTGATATTATTATTGGGATGGATTGGCTTCATGCATGTTATGTTTCCATAGATTGTAGGACCCGATTGATGAGTTTTAAGGTTTCGATCAAACATATCATGCCATGGGAAGGGGGAAACTATATTCTTAATGGTCAACTTACTTCTTGACTAAAGGCTAGGAATATGATCTCTAAGGGTTGAATATATGATCTAGTTTGGGTTAGGGGTATAGATTCTTAAGCCCTTTACTTGAGTCATATTCGAGTGTAAATGAGTTTCCAGAAGTATTTCCTGATGATTTTCTTAATATTCCTCTGAAAAGTGAAATAGATTTTGGTATTGACCTTCTCCCAGATAGGCAACCTATCTCTATTCCTTCTTACTGTATGGACTCGGTAGAACTTATGAAGTTAAAGGAACAATTGAAGGTTTGGTTGGATAAGTGTTTCATTAGTATCTCACCATGCGGTGCTCCAATATTTGTTTGTTCGTAAGAAGATGGTTCACTTTGCATGCATATAAATTACAAATAATGGAATAAGGTTACTATTAAGAATAAGTAACCTCTTCCAAGGATAGATGATTTGTTTGATCAACTCCATGGAATAAATTATTTGTCTAAGATTGACCTTCGATCGAGTTATCACCAATTGAGGGTGAAAAGGAGTGAGATTCTGAAGACGAAATTTCAAACTTGGTATTGTATTTATGAGTTTTTGGTGATGTCTTTTGGTTTTACTAATTCCACAGTGGTGTTTATTGATTTGACGAATATGGTATTCAGGAAATATCTTGACATGTTTGTGATTTTGCTTATCGTTGATATCTTGATTTACTCATGGAGTGAGGAAGATTATGTTGAACATTTGAGGATTGTGTTGCGAATCCTCAACGATTGGTAATTGTATGCTAAGTTTAATAAATGTGAGTTTTTCTTGAGTTTTGTTGCATTCCTTTTGCCATATTTTCTCTGATGAAGGTATTCAAGTTGATCGTAAGAAAACTGAGGCAGTTGAGAACCCAGACCATTGTCTACTTCTGATATATGGAGTTTCTTGTGTTTCCTTGGTTACTATATAAGGTTTTTGGAATGATTTTCCTCTATATCTTTTCCTTTGAAAAAATTGACTCAAAAGAAAGTGAAAGGATAAACTCACTTCTGCCCCTATCTTGGCACTACCAGACAGATGTGATGGTTTTTTGGTTTATTATGATGCTTCACAGGTTGTTCTTGGTTGTGTTTTGATGTAACATGGAAAAATCATTTCTTATTCTTCAAGGTGATTAAAAGTGCATGAAAAGAATTATCCGATTCATGATTTGGAGTTGAGGGCGATGGTGTTTTCTCTAGAGATTTCGGGACATTACTTATATAGTTTGGATGAACACAATAGTTTGAAATACATGTTCACTCCAAAGGATTTGAATCTTCATCAATTGAGGTGGCTTGAGTTATTAAAGGATTACAATATGAGTGTCCTTTTTCATCCCAATAAGGTGAATGTGGTGGAAGAGGCTCTACGTCGGGTATCAATGGGAAGTGTTGCCTATGTTGAGAAAGACAAGAAGGGGTTAGTTAGTGATGTTTATAATTTGGCCCAATTGGGTGTTCGGTTGGTTAATTCTCATGAAGGTTGTATTGTTGTTCATAATGGTTCAATATCATTTTTTTATCGGATGTAAAGGCAAAGCAAGATCTTGATCCGGTGTTAGTTGACTTGAAGAATTTAGTTTCCAAAAAAGCCATTGAGATTTTTCCCAAGGGGGGATGGAGTTCTTTGATATCAAGGTCAGCTATATGTTCTGAATGTTGATGAGTTGAGGAATTAGATTTTGACGGAAGCCTATAGTTCTTAGTATTCAATTCACCCGGGAGCCACCATGATGTACAATAATTTGTGGGAGGTCTCTTGGTGGAATGGTATGAAAAAGGATATTCCCAAATTATGGCTAAATGTACGAATTGTAAAAAGTGAAAGTTAAGCATAAAAAACCAGGTGGTTTGGCTCAAGACATTAGTATTCTTATTTGGAAGTGGGGATATTTAAATAAAGATTTCATTACAGGTTTACCTAGCACTCGTCGAGAGTTTGACTCAATTATTGTGGACCAAATGAGAAAACCGACTCACTTTTTTCCCGTTAAGACTTCATTCTCATCGAAGGATTATGCCAAGCTTTATATTTGAGAAATGGTAAGGCTACATGGAGTGCCTTTGTCTATTTTCTGCGATTGAGGTACTACGTTTACATCCTAATTTTTGAAGTCAGTTTAGAAAGGTCTTGGTACTCAAGTTAATCTTAGCACGACTTTTCATCCTCAAACCAATGGACAAGATGAGCATACACTTTAGAGTATGGAACATCTGTTGCGAGTTGTGTAATTGACTTCAAGGGAAAATGGGATGATCATTTGCCTTTGATTGAGTTTACTTATAAAAATAACTATTGTTCAAACATTAGGATTGTACCATTTGAGGCTCTCTATGGTAGGAGGTGTAGGTCTCCTAGTTGGTTTGATATTGATGAGGTTGCTTTGATAGGGTCAGAGTTGGTGTATGAGGCTATGGAAAAGGTTCGACTTGTGAGAGGTTGAAAATAGGTCAAAGTTGACAAAAGTCTTATTCTAATATTAGAAGAAGAAAACAAGAATTTGTTGTTAATGATTAGGTCAACTTGAAAATTTTACCCACGATTGGTGTTGTGAGGTTTTGAAAGAAGGGGAAGCTTACTCCTTGGTATGTGGGCCCATAAAAGATTTTGAGGCGTATTGGAAAGGTTGCTTATGAATTTGAGTTGCCTAATTCTTTAGAATCGGTACATCTAGTATTTCATGTGTCTTTGTTGAATTGTATTGGAGATCCGAAATCTATTGTTACTTTGGAATGTTTGGTAGTTAAAGAGAACCTTTCTTATGAAGAGGTTTCGGTAGAGATCTTAGACTAGCAAGTCCAGAAGTTGAGAAATAAGGAGGATACTTGCGTAAAGGGTCTTTGGAGGAATCAATTAGTTGTGGGTGCTACTTTGGAGTCCAAAGCCGATATGATGTCTCGGTATCCTCATCTCTTTCCCTACCCTCCTACTCTAGGTTGAGGTATTAACTCTTTATTGTTCATTCTTTGAAATTCATGTGTCTTAGTGATTCTCATGTTTCCATATGCATGCATGTTCATGAAAACTTCATTTTTATGGTATGATTTGACTTTGAGTGATTCTGCATGTCTTATAAGAGTTTTGAGGAAAATTGCATTAATGTTGGGTTGTTATTTTCTCTCCTACTCTATTCATGCCAGCTTGAGTCCCATCCAAGGAGGAATGTTCCCAACGGGGAGATATTGTAATAACCTAGAAGTTGGAAAGTCAAAAAGGAAAGAAAAAATGTGCAAATTTCATTGAATTGAGATTTTACGAGTCCAACCTAAGGATTGAAAGAAGTCTTACGGGCCGTAGGAAGGGAGTCGTAGACTTGGAAATGAGACTTTGGAAAACAACATTTTTGACATTTGACATACGGATGAAAAGTATGAAATATAGTATGGTTGACGGGCCTTAGATGGTATCCGTAGGATTGATTTAGAGATTTGATTTAGGACCTCATTCCTAAGGAAGGATTTGACGGGCCGTCATTTCTTCTACGGTCCGTAGGAAGGTCCCATAGAAAGAACTCAGACTTGGTGAAATTTTGGAGTGAAACTTCTGTTCTACGGATGTGGTATACCGATCGTAGAAATGTCTCATTGGAAATAATTGAATATTTTGATTTCTATAGTTAGTTTTGCAGTTGACTATTACGGGCCATGGAAAGTCCTACGAACCATAGGTCTGTCCGGCTATTATTTTTAAAGGGTATTTAGGTCTTTTCCTATGCATTTAATGCCTATACTACCCTTCACTCTTAGAAGTTTCACAACTCTTTCATTCCCTCAAATCCCCAAATTCTCTCAAAAATTCTCTTTAGAGAAAGGAAGAAAAAACTTGACTTGGGTTCTTCAAGTTTAAGTCTACTTTCTTCATCATTGCTTAGGGATTCAATCAAGGTATGTAGGGATTTCATCACTGGGTTCCATTCCCCCATTGTGTCCCTAAAGATTCTCCCATAATAATCAAACTGATCAAGGTTTTCATTGAATTCTCATGGGTTCTATTTATGTTGATTCAATTGCTTGAATTTGATCTTATTATGATTATTTTGAGTCATTTACATGCTATCCAATTAAAATCACATGAGCCCCTGCATTGATCATTATTTTGAGAATGAACTCTAAGTTGCATGAATTTGATGTAATGCTATAAAAGAATGAATGATGCTTTCATGAACTTATGCATTCTTTATGAAAATGAATGATTTATGATCTAGGTTTCTTAAAGATAAATAATGAGTACTTGTGAATGGTTTTCTCACATATTAAGGGATAATGGCTTTGTGAAAGGTTTAAACACATAAACTTGATTCATGATTTAATGAGCTACTCTATGATGTTTCTAGCTTGGATTAGTAACCTAGTTGCGCTTCCCCATGGATGATAATGATTTTATGTTTATGACTATTCTGTTGGGATTTAACTTAGCACTGAGAGGATATGGAGATGGAGGCTCTCCCATTAGTAGAGGTAAGGTCTCTAGTAGAAATCCCATTGTCCCTAACCACGTGTCCTCATAGGTTTGCCTCAAATGTCTATGCCAGTGGACCAACATATAGCATATGTTATGATACAGAGTTCTACCTTGGCAAGTAGATTCTCCCTTTATCGATGTGGGAGTTACATCGGATTCCATGTTATAACTCACATGGTCTATTGTTTAATAAATCTAGTAACCCAGAAAAAGAATTAAGTTACTTACAAAAGGTTTATGAAGATTTCCTAATGATTGTAAGATGCAATGACTATGTTCATGATTATGAGTCTTCTTTAAAAGATCTTGCCATGTTTGGCTTGGCCATGCATATCAGGTTGTCAATTATGTCCCCTTATGATCATGTTTCATATTTTATTGTATTCCCTTTATACTCAGTTCATTTCATGAACTAATGCATACCTGTGCCTACATTGTTTTTATAACATACTGTGTGTCGATTTCTCTCCTACTGTTCGTGGCCAATTGATCTCTTTGATGATTCAAAGATGAAGAGTTGGTGAGTCCTTATGTTTCGAGGACCATGAAATTTTTTTTGCTTGCCTTATGTTTTGGTTTTCAGACTTTGTATGTGGTGTACATGTTACATCCCCACTACTGTTTAATGTAGTATATGGCTTGTGAAGACTTTGATGTACTTTCGCTGATGTGTCAACTATTTACTTCTTATGATATTTCTTACTTTTCTCTATTATGTCATGTATATGTAAGTCAAGTGGCTTGTGTAAGGCTTTCAGGGTCTTATACGCCATGTCATGTCTAGGGTGTACATTGAGTTGTGACAATAGTAGTCTTATTTCGAACAAGGTCCTTGTAATTCTGATATACAAAGGGGTTGAGACCATCAAGAATCATGAGCTTTTAGGGGCTGAATGATTTGAAAGGATTTCTTAATCTCTAAGGAGTTGGTCTAGCTCGTTTTTATCCTTAATGGAGACAATGATGAGGTTTATTTCATTATTGTTGTATAAAGGGGTGGAGTGGGGAAGTTCAGTGGAACAAAGCTTAGATATGTAGGTTACAATGTAGGAAGAGATTTCACATTTCTCAAGAATGATCTGCCTATGATCCCCTCTAAGGCTACAAATTATTTTCCTTCTTTTTATATTGATGGTATAGGTGTGGAAGATTTTTGTATTGGCATCCCCTAGCTTATCTAGTAGATCTTATAATTAGTTCTCCAAAACTACTCCCTGAACTTAAAAAGGTATCATATTCAATAAGGAGATCACTCTCCAGGGTTTTTCGAAAGTCATTATAGTTGAAGTGTGTGGACTTTTTGGATTCAATCAAGTCAAGCATTAATACTTTTCATTTAAAGAAAGAATGTTTTTCAAGCTCGCTCTATTCCAGGTAAAGGATTCAGTTTGGAAGAGAGTAATAGCCTTGGAGAGGTCACTCGATTTGTCAAAAAAATATAGAATAAGTCCCTTGAAGCTGGAGTGGCCACACCACATAGGCTCAAGCCTAACAAGATTCTTGTGGTTGTGGCTTGAGGGGCCCAAAGCCTAACAAGCAAAGGATAGTTATCCGATTTGGTTATAGGTAGATGTGTTACAATACCCTAATGATAACAAAGAATCCAAGAGATATTGGCTACACATTCATCTAATCTTTCCAGGATAAGGTATTGCCTATTCTTGTACCTTTTGTAAGTCCATGTGTATTTGCAACCTTTTAAACCCTAGGTCAACCATGTTACACTTGGCCCAACACTTTCTAAAGAGGCTAGATCTTAAATTGTTAATATTTCTTCGACGAAACTTTTCACTAGCCTTCGTGATTTCATTGAAGTACCCCCTAATAATCCAATCTTCGCTATAAGATCTAGAGATATTGATGAGATCTTCCCACAATCTATTTCTAGTTTGAAATTAGTTACTAGCATAAATGGAAGTGAAAAACCAAGGTCTAGAGTTAGGATTACCTGAACCATCACATGGATGCTATCTGAAGTAATGAATATGTCCTAGATCTTTAGATCATCCTTCTTCCACATGATAATGATTCTTCTAGAAAGCTTATCTACTGATGAATTGATATACAAATCAAACTTTAGAACTTTAGTGTGCCTCTTGTGCTTTACCATATGAGTTTCAAGGAGTACAATCCCAGAAGGTTTGTGGTGCTTGACCATAGCTTCACACTGGCATTTAAATCCGGCAGAGTACACCCTTCTAACATTCCAAATCATAAAATTCATTTGGGGTGTTTGCGATGTTGACTAGTGAATGAATCTCTTCAATTTGTTCACCTAGGGATACCTCTAAAGATCTATTAATGTCTTCAAAGCAACAAGTGTTGGGAATGCGCCCTTCTCACTTCTCAGGTTCACTGAGCATATAGACATATCTCTTAGGCATTTCTATAGAATGACTTCTGTTGTACACTCTTTGAATTTTTTGAGTAGTAATTTTTCCAATACGTAGCCTGATCTTTCTGTTCCATAAAAGAGGCTAGGAGGTGTTCTAACTCCTCGTCGCTCTCCCTTAGGATTTCTATCGATTTCGCTCTGCCCACTTTCAATCTATCTCCTTCTTTGTATACCATAAAGTGTATTTCCTTTTGTATCCATGGTATAAGGGAAAGATTCATCATTGACTATGATATTTTTTTCATTGGAAAGAAGGAAGAGTTTGGAGCTTTTTCTCAATTAATAAGTTAATCGAGGGCACTGACATTGGTTTTTTGATACCTATGAACTGGCATTAAAGAAGAGCTTGGGTCTAGACTATATGACCTAGATTCTCTACTGCATGGTTCAAGCCTTCTTGCACTACCTATGCATGATATGTTGAATCCTGCATAACTAGTGTTAATATGATTTCTTTGACTTTTATTTTGAAGATCATGGACCTTCCCTGTATCGCGAGTTCCATCCAAAATGATGGTCAGTGGTGTGGAATCTATGGTGCAGTCACCAGAATTGTGGGGGGGGGGGGTTTCTGGATGTTGGTTGGATGAGACTTTTTGGGGGGAGAAGTAGAATGAGTAGTAATAGGAAATGGACAAAGAGAAAGGACACAATTACTTTTAGAGGGGAAGGCATATGGGTAACTTTAGTGGATTTCCCTTGTCACTTCATTAAAAGAAGCGCGATGATTACTCTCTAGAGAGTAGGCGTTACAAAGGTGAAGAACTACGATTGTAGTTACTTCCACGAGGGTTGCGCTGTGGATTTTTTGTTTAATATGGGTTGTGGTAGTTCTCATGGGCCCCTTGCTATTAATAACATTACTCAACGTTATATAGTTGATCTCTTTGTAGGTATGGTAGTCAGAGAACATTTGGAGGTTGATTTTGAGGGAAAATGGAATTAATAGGCACTTTAACTATGGTAGTTGGGAGGCTCCTAGGATTGGGGATTGGTCCCATCTTTGTTTTTTTTGTTTATCTTCTTCAAATTAAATCAAAGACATGTTGGTTGAATAATTGTTAGTGAAAATGTTTATAGTAGAAAATTTATTAGCACTGAGGAAATGGGACATACTTGGAGCTTGATTTCTGGGTCTTACCTGTGTACAATTCTAAATTTCTATGGTCCCTCCTCCTTTGATTTTCCCGTGTGAGGTGGTGGTGAATTCCTCTTTTTTTTGGAAAGTAATAGTTGCCACTGTCCCTCTAGTTTGGAGTTTTTGGATGTTGAGGGTGTCTTACTATTTCTCTCTGGTAATATGTTCTTTTGAACATGCCCTAGTCTCCCAAAACGTGTACGAAGAATTCTTTCTCCTTCATAAATCACTTCCTTCGTATAGTTATCTATTTGTACTTCATTCCTTACCGAATATTCAAGGGGTACTTGCATGCATATCCGTGCATATATTCAGTGAAGTGTCGATGAAGTACAAATGTATATTTTCAATAATCTCCCAAGTTTCTTGCCTATCCTTTCTAGCACATTCCAGCCATAGAATTTTGTCGGTTACTAGGGGAGCCTGATCCAAATTTCAGTGTAGGTTACCGTCATTGCATCATATATGATGCTTGGTTCCCATCTTCTCTTTGGATAAGAAGCTACCATCCCCAAATCAATGGCATCTGTGAAGCACTTTATATGTGTTTTCTTCTTAGTTGAATTCTACAATTTAAAAATCCCACCCCAAGTCTACAGGTGTTAGGGAATTGGTAGGATTCTACATATCCATCAATTTATTTTACAAGTAGTTGTGAGCCAGCCTTTTCCCAAAAAACATTCTGATGAGAGAATTCATCCAAGGTTGGTATAATCTTTTTTTTTCTCTTCCTCGGTGAAAATGATAGAATCAAAATATAAGTCCATTTTTGTTCAGTGGGATTTCCTTACATTGGGTAGGAGAGATTGCATTGCCCTTCTTTAAGAGGACTTCATTGAATGATTCATTTTTTTGTACATCTTCCTCCTTCACAATCATAATTGCATGTGGTTCAATTGGGTTGTGTGGTTTTTGGGGAAGAGATTGATTTTTCATATTGGAGATCATAGTAGTTCTAAGGACTGTTCTACAAAGAGAATCCTGCCGGTTCCGATTACTCTTTGTTAAGTATCAGTCTGTCATGATTCCATCTTTTCACACTCTTAAATCTAATACTTTTTAGACCCTTCAATATAATCTTGTGTCGAATTAAAGTAAAAAGGGTGTCAAACTCACTACGGTTTCCTGAAAGATGAAGTTGAGTACGTGTCTCGACATGTCATTGCATAGATCAAAGGCACATGTGATCTTCACCGGAAAAAAATGTGTACGAAGCAATATGATAAAGCCTCTTAAGACATTAGAATAATATCAAAACGAAAATTCATTCTCAAGGAAATCAATTGCACCGTGATAATTAGCAGTACCAAAAAGATTAATATCTTTGATAAACAAAGAGGACGCTTCATAAATGTTTTTCAACCGAGGGTTAGAGTTAAAATTTGAGAAACTGATCGGGAGTATGATCAAGTCATCACATAATCAAGGCCACAAACCAACCACCATTTTTAAACTTACAATTTTCTGTTTCTTTTGCTCAACATAGGGACAAAAGAAAATACAAGATTTCAAGTCAGGAAGATGAAACATAACAACAATAAGTTCTTCAAAGTCTTCACGTGGTTTGTTGCTTCATCTCATGTTATTCACATTATTGCCTCTTAATTCGAGAACTTCGGACAATTTGTCCGGTGTCATTCCATTAATAGGAAAACATCTCCTAGTAGGAAAAATCCTACGCAATACACACCAATCTTTCATTAATGTTCAGTACACACCATTCTTTATTCATGTGCACTAGTCCTTCATTCAAGTGCAATACAGACCAATCTTTTATTCATGGGCAATACACACCATATTCATATCATGGACAACACATATCAGTCTTCCATTCATGTGCAATGTACACCATATTAATATTTTAGGTAATATGCCTAATCTTATGTTAACCCACCAGAACAATACATCCCATTTTAAACTCTGAGGGAAATACTCCCCATTACACCTTTTCCTCCTAGGGTTATACATTTTAGTTTAAGATTCTCATATCTTTTGTTTTCCTAGAAGAGAACAACCTATTCAGATCTTAATTTTGTTACCTTGAGTTTTGAGCTTCAAAATCAAACTCAAGAAAAAACATGCACCTAAGAATGATCCAAAATCTTTCAAGAGAGCATCAAATCAATCTTAATAATAATGCAGAAAGCAAGTTAAAGATCAAGAAAAGACCCCAAGAAGGTATCTTGTAAATCCTAGTATTTAGAGATGCATATTTATATAGCTCATTTTCTTATATGTAACAATAGACAGTAGATGGTGATAAGAAACAAGAAGCAACATTTAAACCGCAATGTTTGATAGTTTCGTCTATCAAATTTTGTTGAACTACACTGGCCTGATTTCCTTCCAGCCAAAAATATGTAGTAACCTCGAAATAAAAGTTCAGTTACGGTTTTCAAAATTGCTTTCAATGAAGTTTCAAACTATAAAAAATTAGTCACTTCGTTCACTTTATTTGCTTGAAAACTCTTTATGTTTCTATGAAAATATGTGCATACTGTGAACACCTAATTTTACATATTAAAAAAAATAAAAATAAATATATATATATATATATATATATATATATTAAGATCAATTTTCATATTTGATTTGTCTTTGTACTTATATTCATATTTTTATTTTTTTCTTTGTTATTGTGATTTTGATTGTTTTTCTATTTAATAATTTAATTGATCCAAACAACTCAATTGTGATTGATTTGGGCTAATCTGAACCTGATTCTAACAGCACAATCTATTTTCAAAATGGCATGATAATTGTTGCTCAGGTTTAATCTTAGTCGTCCATAAATTTTTAATCTAGTGGCTCACATTTGACCATATCACAAATAAAAAAGACCTCAAAAATTAGATTTTTGGACCTATTATACTTTTATTTCTCCTATGTCCCCTT
>JAJONW010031251.1:0-30623 GCA_029582385.1 Solanum tarijense
TGTAGTAGCTCTGTACTAGTGACTTCCAGGTTCTGGGAGGGATCTTTATTTGTATATATGTTTTTGGTTTGTGTCCGTCTGTTTATATTGTTATTTGCCTACTCTTGTTTAATTTCTACCCTCAGACCCATTACTTGTTGTTCCGGGTCACGGGTTGGCTTACCTGCTGGCGGGTTATAGTAGGTGCCATCATGACTTGTTAAATCGGGTCGTGACAGTTGTGATTTCATGTTGTGTATTGTATGTTCGTTCATGTTTCATTATAATACGTGTATGTATGTGAATGTTGCATTATTGATCACACTAGTTGTAAATGAGATAGATGAATGATGAATGCCATGAATCATGACTTGATTGTATGATTATGAGAATATACTTCTGATTGTGATTGTGGCTTGTTGAATGGATTTGGTGTTGCATTCCGACACACTAACTTGGATTTGTTGCCACGTTCCGGCATAATCATTGGATCGAGTACCACATTCCGGTATGCTAACAGTTTGGGTTTGGGTTCCATGAGAGGACCATTGATTTGTCATAAATGTGTATCTTGAGAAATGTGAAACTGCACCTTGTTCGTAAATGATGATATTGTATATGTTCGGTGTATGCATGTTATTATTATGTTGTAATGACTTATGTATGTTGCACTTAGTGGGATAACCACGTGATCCTACCAGTACACTGTGGTTGTGTACTGATACTGCACTTGCTCTTTTTTTGTTGAGTACAGGGCGTCATAAGGCGGCTATTGACAAACTTCACTTAGAAGATCAGTGATCGTTCGAATTCAAGGGTGAGCCAGTTCTTCCGGGCTGCCATGAGTTCTCTTTTGTTTATGTCCACCATTTCGGACGTAGACTATTGCATTAGGATTTCCTATGTTTAGTATGGGGTTGTACCCCTTTTTGTTTAGATTTATGGTTGAACTTTAGATATTTTGGTACATTGACTTTCAGGTTCAAGGTTGTTTTCCACATTTGTTTAGTTGTTAGACTATCGGTTTGGAGTTTATGGAAACTCCCTATTTCTTTCCTTAGCATTTAACTTGCTTCCGTACCTTTAATGCCTTAGTATTTTGATTAAGTTTGTTAGCTAACTAGTATAAATGGTTCTCCTACCGGAGGATTAGTGTGGTGTCAATCAAGACGGTCGAGGTCATGACATTCTGTTACTCAATAATGATTCATATTATTTATTGTTAAATTAAAATAATTACATTTTATTATATCTGCGGAACACATTGTAACGACCCGCTAAATCATTTTGAATACTAGAACTATTTCGACCCTTCCCAAAAATTTTAAATGAGAATCTTTAACTATTTATTTAACTACTGTTATTTAGTTGGTGGTATTTATTAAAGGGAAACTTACGCGGTTAAGCAAACTTATACTACTTAACTACTCATCATATCTATAGTTTGCTATAATTACCACTCACGACTAACATTATACATTAATTACGCGGGCTAACTTCGAGTTTGTATAATTAGCCATGTTTGTATATGTATATTTCTCCAGAATATGCAAATACATATGTATAATATACAATTATCTAACCTATATACATATACAATTCACCTGTCTCCCCCTCTCTGCCCTCTCTCGCTCACCTCTCTCCTCCCTCTCCTAATCTAGCTTACTTATATACAAATGCATATGTATAATATACAATTATCTAACCTATATACATATACAGTTCACCTCTCTCCCACTCTCTGCCCTCTCTCGCTCGCCTCTCTCCTCCCTCTCCCAATCTCGCTCGCCTCTCTCCTTTCTCTCCCAATCTCGCTTGCCATAAATACAAATACATATGAATAATATGCAATTATCTAACCTGTATACATATACAATTCACCTTTCTCCCACTCTTTGCCCCCTCTCACTCCTCTCTCCTCTCTCCCAGTCTCGCTCGCCTCTCTCCTCCTTATAACATGTAGCTACGAATCGTAATTATCAAACTATAGCTATGGAGAGTAATTGGGTTATTTTTGAGTGGCTATATGTGAAAGTTCTCCTTTATTAAATAATAAATTTTTATTAATTGGTGGTTAATGGGCCAAATCCAAATTTTTTTATGGAATTTTTTTTAAAATGTCAATATTTTGACATTTAATAGGACCCCTTTGCCACACTTTCAATATTTTTTTAAAATGTCAATATTTTAGTTTGTTAAGTATCTAATTAATGTATTTTTTATTTGGTTGATTTGCAAGAATACAATTATTTTATAACAGAAAGGAGAAAATCAGGGAAGATAATATTTTAAAAAGAGGAATATATCACTTAAAATTCTCATCAGTTACAGTTTCAAAGAAATCCCCTTTCTCATTCGATTGGATCAACAATTTCAATCTCCATTTTTTCTCCTTTATCAATATCTTAATAATGAATTGTATCCCAGTGATCAAACATCTTAATAATGAATTGTATCCCAGTGATCAAAATTGTATTACATGATTGACATATATATATATATATATATTTATTTATTTATTTGTATTACAAAAATATTACTTATTATATCCCATTATAATTTAATCATTACATATGAATATAATTTATGAAAGGACACAAGATTCTGATAAAAAAAATAGCATACATTTGGAAATAATACAATCTGTTGAGGAATGATATAATATTCTAAAAAAAAAATTGACTATGAAAGAAATAGGAATACAAGATTCTGAAAAAAATAGCATACATAATGGAAATAGTACAATCTATTGAAGATTGATACAATATTCTAAAAAAGTTACAAATTGACTGAGAAAAAAAAGGATATATCTATGTTTAATAAATACAAATCCATTTGGCATACCTATTGGAATGATTACAAACTAAAAAAGAAATACAATGTTCTTAATAAAAATACAAATGTTAAGTAAAAGAAAAACAATTGACAACAGAAATTAATATGAATACAAACTCCTCCTCCTATGTTTCTTTTTTTTCAATTTTCGTTCATCAAATCCAAATCTAAATCTGTATTCACTTGTGCATTAGTAACCCTATAAGAAAAATTCGAAATTATTAAATATAAATGTATAAAAAATCAAACAATATATGATGTATGAATGCCAATGTAGATTACTACAATCTAACAAATCTCAAATATGAAAACAAAATCACAAAAAATTCAAACAATAATGTTTAAAAGACGAAAAATTCCAAAATACATTAAAAGAAAATCTCACAAAATGCTTGGTGAATATGAAAACAAACTCGCAAAAAAATCAAACAATATTTGTTTAAAAGACGGAAAATCTGAAATACAAAATAGTTGGTGAATATGAAAACAAAGTCACAAGAAATCTTACAAAATACTTGTTGACTTCAAATTTACCTTTATCAATGACTAAAAAATCTTTTGAATTAATTGTGAGATTTTTTTAACAAAGTGTAGTAAATTTGAATAGTAGATTTGAAACAATGAAATGAGATAACAATAATGAAAAAGGGCAGAGAGAGAAAGAAATGGTTTGAGGTAAAACATAGAAAGAGGGGTAAGTGGGTAATGAAGGTATTTTTTAATTTTTCTTATCGGATAGAGAGTAAAAAATGGTCTAATGTGGGCCTGATTTGAGAAATAAAAGGAAAGGAAATTAATTATATTAGAATACAATTTATTTTCTAAAATATTGACATTTTTAATAATTATTTTAATGTGTAGACGTTTTTAATAATTATGTTATGGATTGTGACCAGTTTGCTAATTTTCCCTTTATTAGGGAATACCCTTACCAATGACCAATTTATTAGAATAAGTAAAATAAGATTTTTATTAATTTAATTATAACAAGAAACGAAGAATAACAAAAACTCACATCTTTCTCTTAATAGATCTCTTCTTGTTCCTCAATCTTCTAAGATTACAGTGTTGTTTTATTGTAAGTTCTCTGTTCCAAACATTTCCTAAAAGTAGACGACACGTTTATATCTGGATACAGGCAAGACATATCTAGTTGAATCAGCCATTTTCGCCACATCGCATATAAGAGGTATCAAACCCCCACTGCTGCATCGACGACATATGAAAACAAAGAGGAATAGAAAGTATAAAGGCTTAATGTAAGAATATTTCAACTAAAATTTAATTTTGGGATATGCATGCATTGATTGCTCATTATATGGATAATATTATGTTAATAATTTTGGTTTGAAAGGAAAGTGAATTGGTGAAATTTGATTGGATAAAAATAATGATAAAATTGGGTGGTCAATTAATGATTGACAATCATGAATTAGCCTTAAGAATGGTAGTAGATTGAATGAGAATATGGTTTACCTATTGCTTCATTATTAGAAGTATGATAGCATGCCAATTGTTTCATGATATGACACTGGTATTCAACATTAATTAGTTTTATTTAGTTATCACATTATTATTTAAATTTTGATATATTGAGATAGGTAATTAAATATTAGGTGTATTGTATTATACTAATTTCATTAAAGTTATGTTAATTGGAGGAATTGAGAGTTAATCATAGGCTCGAAAAATTAGGAAATTATGAGACATGATATATTAGTTGGTATCAAAATTAAGGAATTTGATTATAGATTTGTGTGGGTTTTTAAATCTAGGCTAATTATATAGTAATATAGGTGTCTACGGATTTGTTTGCTTATGAATATTGTATACTTGATAGATTGGAAACTTTCTGAGGCATTGATGAAAGGCAAAACATTGAGAAATTAGCTTGCTTGACTTTGATTCTTTGGTGGAGGTATGTTATTGTTTATGTGATAGAGTGATTCTTAATAGTGATTGATATTTATTGAGTGATATTGTGAAATTTTCAATGTACTTGATTATTGTGGTTTGAATAATTGATGTGTTATTTGTGTCACGACCCAGGGGTACCCCTAGATGTAACAAGGCGTACAAAACCCCGAGAGGCCTCATACAAGCCCTTTGGCTTTCATAACATAAGATAATAGAAATGAGAGGAAATTTAAAAAAATTTCAACACAATCAAGTCTTTATAAAACAAAGCGGAAGTCTGTTACACTTTGCGTCAAACCATTTAAACATGAATATCTTGGGACACAACCCATACAATAGAGTTCAAAACATAAAACAAAAGTACATAAGAGAAATGGTGATCAAATCCTTGAATGCTATGAGGACTCACCAATCTTCAATCCTTGCTTCTACTAAAATGCGAGCCACGAGGATGAGAATTGATATCGTCGGACCCTACATTTGGATAAGAAATGTAGGCAAGAGTATACGTTAGTACAAACATGTACTAAATATGATAGCTTGCATAAACATCAACATAAGCATAAGAGTTAGACAACATAAGTCATAAGCATAATCAATGCACATAAATCATCATAACATAGGAGGAACACTTCTTGAAGTAACCTGAACTTATCCTTAGTCAATACTTGGGTCCTTTGCCTCTAGTCATTCATATCATGGAAGGCAATTCAAGAAACAATCCAAGCTAATCATTGTTCATAACAAGTAAATCTCATTTTAAAACATACTTACTATACTTCCTTGAAGTAACCTTGTTTCATCATATCTAGGCTAAGTTTGATTGAGGAATAGTCAATCCTTAGTCATATCTTACCAATCCAAGATAAGTATTTATCCATGGAAGGTACTTCTTACCAATCCAAAGCTACCATGGAAAAGCACCTCATCAAGCTAGTCCAAACTACCATAGAAAGAACCTTATTATGCTATTACAAGCTACCATGGAAGGGTACTATTTCTCAATCCAAGCTACCATGAAATGGTATGGCCTTACCAAGTCAAGCTACCATCGAAGAGCACCTTATCGTGCCAATCCAAGCTACCATGGAATGGTACTATTTCTAAATCCAAGCTATCCATGAAATGATCTCATCCTACCAAGTCAAGCTATCCATGAAATGGTTTTGTCTTACCAAGTCAAGCTACCCATGAAATGGTTTTGTCTTACCAAGTCACGCTACCATGAATTCTACCAACCCAAGCTACCATGAAGGGATATCATATTAACAGTTCAAGCTACAATGGAAAAACACCTCATTATGCTAATCCAAGATAAGTCTTACTCATCATAGTCTATAAATTCTTTGATTCATTTTAGGGAGAAAGTCTTTCAACCTAGAATCATTATATGTGAGGAAACCTTTCACATTCATGCATTCACAAATTCATAAGGTTAATCATGTGGGTAAATCCCTTCCACAAAAATTCTATCTAATTATCAACATTCATCATATAAGCTTTACTCTCAAAGCCCCAATAATCATAATTCATCCTACATACCTCAACCTCAAGACAATTATAATCTCAAAGCCCTACAAATCACAATTCACATGTATGCTTCAATATCAAGCAATTCATGTCTATATGCTTCAATCTCAAGAAATCTATAATGTACCATATCAATTCAATACGAATACATCTAATCCACATTTCTTCCCTTTTATGGAGTGAAACCAACATATATCAAATTCATCTTAGAATCATGGGTTAGGCATATGTACATGTAAATTCATGCTAAAGTCATTCGATCTACTTAATTCAAGTATAAACAATCATAATCCACTCATTTGGATCAACATTCATCAAAACCCACAACATTAGAAGAAACCCTAACTAGAATTGGGGAACTTCTAATTCTAAATTGGGAAAATCTTAGGGTCTCCATGGATGAAGGATTTCATGAATGAAAAGCCATCATACCTTAACAGCAAAGCCCACAAATTATTGAGTAATGAAGACTTGAGCTTGGTCCTAGCTCCAACTCTTTTGTCTTCTTCAAGTTCTAGAGAGAAATATTTGAGAAACGAACTTGGGTTTTCTTTTGGGGTTTTGGAAATAATGATTTTAATGGGTGAGTTTAGGAGTTTAAATTACTTATGTAGGGTCCTAGGCTTGGTTAAAGCGACCTAGAATTTATTCATTAAAATCCGGAAAATACCTATTTAACCTTCAACTAGTAGTGGACTGCCTCCTCACCATGTGAGGCTTCACGAGCCGTGGTGCTCTCTGTGGTCATGGACCAGTGGCTAGGAAACACCCCTTAGCCCCTAAAAATCTAAGTCCTCACCATGACCCCTCCTACGGCCCGTGAAGACTTTCACGAGCCATGGAGTGGCTCGTGTGGAGGAGGCTTCCTAAGGTTCACACTGCCTAGTCCTTCACGGGAACCACCACGAGCCGTGATGCCCTTCACGAGGCGTCATGATGCTCATGGGAGGTGTGCCTCCCTTGACAGCCACTGCTTAAGGTCTACAGGCACCACAGCGACTTATGGTTCCCTTCACGACTAGTGGGGGCTTTCATGGAGGGTTTCAAGGCTAGTTTCTCTAGTTCTTGACTTGACACTTAGCCCCTCACTTGGAATTCTATATTCCGAGGTGTTACATTATCTCCCCATTGGGAACATTCGTCATCAAATGGGATTCTAGACCCCTCTTAAAGAAAACGACTCAAGACTAGAAGCCCATCATGCATGCAACTCATCTAAATGCACACAACCAAGGAGGAAACATCAACTCGAAGCTAAACATACTCAAGGCATCATATGGAAGGTAGGAACTACATCTAACAACCCAATATGCATGAAATTTCAAAATCTCTCATATTCAAGGAGGAACTATCATCTCCAAGCTAAAAGTATGCTCAACAAAATCTCATGGAGCCTAATGCAATCACTACTCAAAAGAATATATACAAGGAGGAATTCTCAACTCCATGCTAAGGCATGTTCATTAATTCATCTCATGAAGTCTATAGACAACTCATACTTAATTCACCACAACATGAGGAAAATCAATCATATAAACTCATTTTCTTTCAAAACACAAGTTTTTCATGAACATGCATAACATAAGAAAATCATGAGAATATCTAAAACACACCTGACATCACAACAAAAGCAAACCATGAGGAACTTTTTATCTCAAGCTAAGGGAGCAGTAGAAGGAAAAATATGTGGATATCGGGAGGCGTCGGCCTCCCATGTAACAACCTCAACTAAAAGATTCCTCCTTAACACTTTCACAGAAGCAACTTCCTTGTTCCTGAATTTCTTAACTTGTCGGTCTAAATTCTCAACCGGTACTTCTTCATAAGAATGACTTTCATCAACTCCCAAACCTTCTAATGGAACTATAAATGTCGGATCTCCAACACACTTCTTTGAGATAGAGACATGGAAAACTGAATGCACCGATGCCAACTCATTAGGAAAATCTAGCTAATAAGCAACCTTACCAACACGTCTCAAGATCTCATCTACGCCTACAAAACAGAGACTAAAATTCTCTTTCTTACTAACCCTCATTACACTCTTCATAGGCAGAATTTTCAAGTAAACCAAATTCATGAACATTAGGAACAAACAACGACCTTTCTATCTAAGGACACCATCTCCCACTTGGGAGAAAGCCCCAATGGACTTTCTAAGTACCACCTCTTTCAGTTCTACTAAGGTCAGATCAAGACATTACTTAGCTTTCACATACTTCACAAAAGACGATTCTAGAACATTATGAACTATACCACTACCCTAGGTACATTCTTTTATCTTGAACTTATCAAGGTATTGTCTAAACACCCTATTCATCAAATCCATAAATGTCGTCGGCGCATTAGTCAAACCAAACGACATTACCACTAACTCATAATGACCATACCGGATTCTAAAAGCTGTTCTTGGAATATAATCATTCTTCACTCTCAATCGGTGATAACCCATCCTAAGGTCAATCTTAGGAAAGTAACTATCCCCTTGGAGTTTGTCAACATTGAAATCTATTTCCCTCACCCTAACTAGGTGGTATATATAACCCTTATAAATCATTTTTCTAGCTTTCATATTGTCACGACCCAGATCACCGTAATTGGCACCCACACCAATCCTTCGGTGGGAGAACCACTACTACAACCCAACTAAGCAAGTTTAAGAATACTAAATAATTTAAAGATACAGAAGCAGGTTTAAATGACTAAATAAAATACAGTTCCCATAAACTCGAAGGTCTATAAACACACTATCGCGAAAATTCAACCCCTAGAAGTGAAAATCATTGTACCAAAACTCTATTAACAAACAAGTCTAAGAAAAAGGGATGCAACCCCGAAAACTAAACATAAACAGCCTAAACATATACTCTATGTCCGAAAGGAATGGACTAAACTAGTGATGGATCTATGACAGCCTAAAAGAACTGGCTCACCCTTGAATCCGGTATCAGTCAAAAATATCCTAGCTGAGGTCTGTCAGTAGCCGTCTGAAGATGCCATGTACTCAACAAAGAAAGAGCAAGTGCAGTATGAGTACACGAAACTACAGTGTACTGGTAGGATCACGCGGCTACACCAGTAGCGTAATATAAGAAAGTCATTACAACACAGTAAATACACGTATAAAGAATACATAATTCAATCATCATTTTTGGAGCAACATACAATTTCCCAACAACCATGAAAGGTAATTATAAATGTAATAATCACAAGTGGTTCACTCATTGAACCCACATCCAAACGGTTAGTGTGTCGAAAAATGACACCCGATCCAATATACATGTGTCGGAATGTGACACCCGATCCAATATATATGTAACACCTCGCTAAGTCAAATAGCTAGAATTAGAAAGAGCCATTTTTGGAAAGAATGTAAAATCTGGAAATTTGTCTAAGTTATGTTAAGTTTGAGTTTTAGGTCAACTTAAAACAACCATAACTCCTAGATCAGGATGAGTTAGGTGTGCTACTAGAAACCGTAGGAAAGATCTTTGAATTATATTTCCAACGCCACTGAGTTTGCTCAATTTCAAGTTCTTATGAAGGAGATATGCCCATTTGAAGTCGGGCTGCTTAGATAACGAAAGTCTAAACCTGATTTTGGAAGGGTATTATGGTCTTTTCCTTACCCAATTAATTTATTTCCTTTTTAGTCAATTAATTAGGGTTGAAACTAAATTGGTTCAGTTTGCACAATTGAAAATTCAAGTTAGGGCTTTAGAGAGAAGAATTCAAAAGAGAAGATAAGAGGAAAGTCAAGATTCGTCGTCTTCGTAAGGAATTGATTGTGGATTTCGTCAAGATTTGGTCGTACGAGGTATGTGAGAGTTTCATAACGTTGGGTTCGTTTACCCACATGCAAAACATGTTTATTTCAGCCTGAATTCATCCTAGAAATATTGGAAGTTTGAATGTTCTTTATGGGTGTTCTTGAATGGCTTTCGTTCTTGAATTTGGATTGAAATTGAGGAGTTCTTGAGAGTTTAATATTGATTATTGGAGTTACTTTGAGTTAGATTCTTATGTATATGTTTTAGGTACCTGAATCTAAAGAGATATTGAGAAAAAGAATTGAAATTAATCGAATTAAGATCAGAAAATGAGAGTAAAAGTTCATTAGTTTTGCCTGGGGCAATGTTAGCGCGATGTGCCCCTGTTACTCCAGGAGGGCTAGGGTGACATACCCTCGTTGTGCCAGGAAAGTTGGGGCAACGCGCCCCTACTACGCTAGGAGGCTGGGGCGATGTGCCCCCGTTGCGCCAGGAGGGCTAGGGCGACGCGCCAGCAGTGCGCCAAAAAGTGGTTTCTTAACTTTGGGGGCTGGAGCGGCGCGCCAGCAGTGCGCTAGGTCTGTTCGCCCCAACCCATTTTTCATCGTTTTGCCCGTTTAACTCCTTCTAAAGTGTACTAAAACTTCCTATTAATTCTAACTAATCTAAATGACTTATAAACACCTAGAAATCATCCATAAACTTGAATCATAACCTTGAATCCATAAATTCAAATTCAAGGAAAGTTAAGAGCCAAGTCTAGAATGTTCATAGAGTCTTTTCAAGAATTCTTTTGCAAATGTTTTAATCTTGTTTTAAGACTTAAGTTTTGAGTTAAGTAAGAGTAACAAATGAAGTTCATTTCTTCAAAAAGAGTATATGGGAACAAAGTATTCCTAAATAGCAAATGTTTTCACATTTAAACAAGAAAGGAAACACTGATTTCCAATAGAGCTTTGAGCTAGTTTTTGAGTAATTATCTCAAACCACATAAAGAGTTTTTGTTTTTAAAACATATTAGCAGAGTATTTTGGGAGTAGTATTGAGCACCGATGTGGGGACGAGTTCATAACAACTCAATGTCTCCATAAACCATATAGCCATAGAATAGTGGATCCACTTAGTTGAGGCGTTCTATATCCCGACAAGTTATAGGATAGTTCTAGCAGCACGGGCGAGATGTTGTATCATTACATAGCTCATAGTGATGGTTGTGAGTTAGAGAAACTCCCACCAAGTTATATTACTTTATTATATTTGTATATTGAGTTTTTTCTTACGGTTTGAAGGTTTTATATAACATGCATCTTTATTATCGTTTATTTCTGCATTGATTTGAGTAAATCTGAGGTAAGTGCTTCGTTCAGAATTTAGTTCAAGCTTATGTCACGTTTAGTTTTCCCCGAGCATGCTCGTACATTCAATGTACTAATGCCATTTGGCTTGCATCATTTTATGATGTAGATACATGTAACTAGGATCAGCATCCAGCACCTCGTTGATCCAGTTAAGCACTCAGAGTTAGTTGGTGAGCCTCCTTGCTTTCTGGAGGGTTCCCTTTTTACTACTTTATAGTTACTTCATTAGAATGTTGTGGGTCTTATCCCCGTGTCCATCTCAGTTGTTAGATGCTTTATAGATAGTTAGTTAGTTGATTTGTCATTATCTTGTTATTGGCTTATGTTCAAATTTGAGTTACCATTTTGGCTAAGTTAGATGTTTGTTTCTAAAACATTATGAGTTTATTTTGAGATAGTTGAGTTATCTTGCATTTGAATTCTTTTCTTAATACTCAAGGTCTTCCGCTGAGAGTCTATCTAGGCCAAAGGTTTGCTTGGGGCAAACAATGGTTCTCGAGTGCCAGTTTCGCCTAGGGTGTAGGCTTGGGGAGTGACAAACTTGGTATCAGAGCACAGAGTTCAAAAATCTTAGGGAGTCTATGAAGTCGTGTCTATAGAGTCCTAGTTATTGGTGTGAAGCGCGCCACATCTATATTTAGGAGGCTGGAACATTTAGTAACGATCTCACTTCTTTCATATTCATGTCGTGCGATAGTGTTTATCTCTATAAAGTTTCCTCCTAACTCGTGCTTGCACGTGTCTTTCAATTGATCATGCATCCACAAAGAGCTGTACGATGTTATCGTGCTAGGCGTAAGGTCGAGGAGCAAGGGGTACTGAATGCACCCGAAGTGCAACCCCAACGGGAAGTTACTAATGTTGAGTTCAGGGAAGCGATTAGAATGTTAAGTTAAGCTGTGACAAACGAAGCTGGGCAGAGGGAGAACCGACAGAAAACGAATGATACTTCAAGAATCCGTGAGTTTCCAAGAATGAATTCCCCAAGTATTACTAGTTCAAGAACTACGTACTGAGGATCCAGAAAGCTTTGTTGAGTAACTGCAAAAGGTAGTTGGGGTTATGCACGTTGCTGATGTTGAACGAGTAGAACTAGCTGCATATCAAATGAAAAGTGTTGCTAGGACTTGGTTTGACCAATGGAAGAAGGGTGGAGATGAGGTTGCACTAATTTTGAGTTGGGCTTTGTTTGAGAAGGCTTTCTTGAGGCGTTTCTTTCCTCGTGAACTGAGAGAAGCCAAGGTACGAAAATTCCTTACTTTTAAGCAGGATTCAGTAAGTGTTCATGAGTATTGTTTGAAGTTCACCCAACTTTCCCGATATGCTCCAGAGATGGTTGCGGATATAAGAAGCAGGATAAGTCTATTTGTTGTTAGGTTGTCTCGTCTATCAAGCAAAGAGGGCAAGGCAGCTATACCAATAGGGGACATGGACATAGAAACCTTGATGGTTTATGTGCAGCAGGTTGAGGAAGAGAAGCTGAGGGATAGGGAATAATTCAAAAGAAAAAAGGCTAAGACATCGGGGAATGAGTCCAGGCAGCAAAAGAATAATGTGAACCGGTATTCTTTCTAACAGAAACATAAGGGATGTGATCCATCATCTGCTGGTGCACCTGGACCAAAGAACAAATGTGAGTATAATAATTAGAATTCGAAAAATCTCAGAGCTAGACCTGCTCAGTTATAGGGTAGTGTGGCACAAAGAGGTAATTGGGCTTCTACATCTGCTAAGTGTGGTAGGAACCACCCAGGTGCTTGTCGTGATGGCTCTACTGATGTTTCAAGTGCGGCCAAGAGAGTCACTTCATGAAAGAATATTCTAAGAACATGCAAGGAAATGAAAATAGGGGCAATAAAGCCCAATCTTCTTCAGTTGCTCCACCAGATAGGGCTGCACCTAGAGGAGCTACTGTAGGGACTGGCGAAGGAGCAAATCGCCTATATGCTATCACCAGTCACGAAGAGCAAGAGAATTCACCGGATGTTGTCATTGGTATGATCAAAGTCATTATTAATGATGTTTCTGTTCTGCTATGCCCAGGAGCGAGTTTATCTTTTGTGACCTCATATGTTGCAATGAATTTTGATGTTCTTTCTGAGAAACTTTGTGAGCCCTTCAGTTTTTTTACACTTGTTGGTGAGTCTATTCTAGCTAAGAGAGTATATCGTGATTGTGTTATTTCCATCAATCACAAGAACACCATGGCTGATTTAGTTGAGTTAGATATAGTAGATTTTGATGTCATTCTAGGTATGGACTGGCTTCATGCCTGTTATGCATCAATTGATTGTAGAACTCGAGTTGTTAAGTTCCAATTTCCTAATGAGCCAGTTTTTGAGTGTAGGAGTTGTTCACCAGTGCCTAAGGGTAGTTTTATTTCGTACCTTAAGGTGAGAAAATTAGTTTCCAAGGGGTGTTTCTATCACTTATTCTGAGTTTATGATTCTAGTGTTGAGACACCTCCTATTGAGTGAGTTCCTGTTGTGAGTGAGTTTTCTGAGGTTTTTCCAGATGATCTACCCAGAGTCCATCCTGAGAGAGAAATAGATTTTGGTATAGATCTTCTTCCCAATACTCATTCTATATCTATTCCACCATATAGAATGGTACCAACACGATTGAACAAGTTAAAAGAGCAGTTGAAAAATCTCCTTGATAAGGGTTCATTCGACCAAGTGTCTCACCTTGGGGCGCTCCGGTCTTATTTATGAGGAAGAAAGATGGTTCTCTTAGAATGTGTATATACTCCCGTCAGTTGAACAAGGGTACTATCAAGAATAAGTATCCTCTTCCGAGAATTGATGATCTTTTCGATGAACTTCAGGGTGCCACTTATTTTTCCAATATAGACCTCAGATTTGGCTACCATCAGTTAAGAGTAAGGGAATGTGATAATGCAAAGACATCTTTCAGGGCCCGTTATGGTCATTATGAGTTCCTAGTTATGTCCTTTGGTTTGACCAATTCACCTGCAACATTCATGGACCTTATGAATAGCGTATTCACGCCTTATTTAGATATGCTTGTTATTGTGTTCATTTATGACATCCTAATCTATTCAAGAAATGATGAATATAATGCTAGCCATCTTAGAATAGTTCTCAAAACTCTCAAGGATGGAGAGTTGTATGCTAAGTTCTCTAAATGTGAGTTTTGGCTTGAGTCTGTGGCATTATAAGGCCACATTGTTTCCGGTGTTGGAATCAGAGTGGATACCCAGAAAATAGAGGCAGTGCAAATTTGGTGTATACCCCATATCTCCAACTGATATTAGAAGTTTCTTGGGGTTGGCTGGATATTATAGAAGGTTCGTAGAGGGGTTCTCATCCATTTAGTCTCCTTTGACCAAGTTGACTCCATAAACAACAAAGTTTTAATGGTCTAAAGCTTGTGAGAAACGCTTTTGAGTATTGAAAAAGAAGTTGACTACTGCCCAATATTTACCTTACCAGAAGGTACTAAAGGTTTTGTGGTGTACTGTGATGCGTCCAGAGTTGGTTTGGGTTGTGTGTTAATGCAGAATGGCAATGTTATAGCTTATGCCTCCAGACAACTGAAAGTTCATGAGAAGAATTACCTTACCCATAATCTAGAGTTGGCTACCGTAGTATTTTCTTTGAAATTATGGCGTCATTACCTTTATGGTGTTCATGTGAATGTTTTCACCAATCACTACAGTGTTCAGTATGTATTTAGTAAGAAAAAGCTTAATCTCAGATAGAAGAGGTGGTTAGAGTTACTCAATGATTATGACAAGAGTATCCTCTATCACCCAGGTATGGCTAATTTTGTTGCTGATGCCTTGAAGAGGTTGTCTATGGGTAATACCACCTATGTTGAGGAAGAAAAGAGAGAGTTAGCGAAAGATGTGCACAAACTTGCATGATTAGGAGTTCGACAAATGGATTCCACAGAACGAGGAGTGGTGGTGATGAATGGGAATGAATCATCATTAGTGTCTGAAGTTAAAGTGAAATAAGACAAAGATCCTATTTTTCTTGAATTGAAGAAAAATGTTCATAAGCAAAAGTAATGGCTTTTGAACAAGGGGGAGATGACATATTGAGGTATCAATGTAGGCTGTGTGTACTAAGGGTGGATGAACTCCAAGAGAGGATCATAGAAGAAGCTCATAGCTCCAGATATTCCATTCATTCGGGTTCTACAAAGATGTATCGTGATTTGAGAGAATTGTATTGGTGGAATCGTATGAAAAAAAGTATTGTTGAGTTCGTTGCTAAATGCCCGAATTGTCAAAACGTTACAGTAGAGCATCAAAGGCCAAGTGGAATGGCTAAGAATATAGAGATTTTGTAGTGGAAGTGGGAGATGATCAATATGGACTTTATTTTGGGTTTGCCACGGTCTCGTAAGAAATATGATTCTATTTGGGTGATTGTGGATCGAATGACCAAATCAGCCCACTTTTTGTTGGTAAAAACTACCCATTCAGTAGAGGATTATGCTAAGTCATACATTCAAGAGGCAGTGAGAATGCATGGAGTCCCTATTTCTATTATATCAGATAGAGGGGCAGAATTTACTGCACAGTTGTGGAAATCTTTTCAAAAAGGCTTGGGTTCAAAGGCGAACTTAAGTACTACTTTTCATCCTTAGACAGATGGTCAAGTAGAGCGAGCTATTTAGATGTTAGAAGATATGTTGAGGGCTAGTGTGATTGATTTCAAAGGTAATTGGGGTGATCACCTACCTCTCATTGAGTTTGCTTATAACATCAATTACCATTCTAGCATTCAGATGGCTACTTATGAAGCTCTCTGTGGAAGAAGATGTAGATCTCCAATTGGATAGTTCAAGGTTGGTGAAGCTTGGTTGATAGGACCAAACTTAGTTCATCAAGCTATGGAGAAAGTGAAAGTTATTAAAGAGAGGCTGAAAACAGTGCAGAGTCATTAGAAATCCTTCACTGATGTTAAGAGCAGGGAGTTAAGTTTGAAGTAGATGTTTGGGTATATTTGAAAGTTTCACCCATGAAGGGTGTTATGAGATTTGGTAAGAAGATGAAACTTAGTCCCCAGTATATTGGTCCTTACCGAATATCTAAGAGGATTGGCAATGTAGCTTATGAGTTGGAGCTACCAAATGAGGTAGCAGCGGTTCGTCCGGTATTTCACATCTCCATGTTGAAGAAGTGCATGGGTGATCCTTCACTTATCATACCTACTGAAGATATTGGTATCAAAGATACCTTATCATATGAGGAGATTCTTGTGCAGATTCTAGATCGCCAAGTTCACAAGTTGAGAATGAAAGAGGTAGCATCAGTCAAAGTTCTGTGGAGAAATCAGTTTGTTGAGGAAGCTACTTAGGAAGCTGAGGAGGATATGAGGAAGAGATACCAACATCTCTTTGAATTCGGAGAAGTTTGAAATTAAGGTACTAATCCTTTTCTTTGCTTTTATTTTAAGTTGGCATGTTGTATTTACATTTTTGATTGTTGGGTGTTTGAGCTAGATGTTAGATGTCACACCCTTAGTCTGCTTAGAGTGATCTCATTTGAGGACGAATGTTGCAAGGGGTAGATATTGTAACATCTCGCTAAGTGAAAGAGCTAAAATTAGAAAAAGCCACTTTTGGAAAAAATGAAAAATCTGGAAATTTGTCTAAGTTATGTTAGGTTTGAGTTTTAGGTCAACTTAAAACAACAATAACTCCTAGCTCAGGATGAGTTAGGTGTGGTACAAGATACCATAGGAAAGATCTTTAAATTATCTTTCAAAATCCACTTAGGTTGCTCAATTTCAAGTTCGTATGAAGGAGATATGCCCATTTGAAGTCGGGTTGTTTAGATAAGGAAAGCCTAAACTGAATTTTTGAAGGGTATTATGGTCTTTTGCTTACCCAATTAATTTTTTTCGTTTTTAGTGAATTATTTAGGGTAAAAAATGAATTGGTTCAGTTTGCACAATTCAAAATTCAAGTTAGGGCTTTAGAGAGAAGAATTCAAAAGAAAAGATAAGAGGAGAGTCAAGATTCATCGTCTTCGTAAGGAATTGATTGTGGATTTCGTCAAGATTTGGTCGTACGAGGTATGTGAGACTTTCATAACGATGATTTCGTTCACCCATGTGCCAAACATGTTTATTTCAGCATGAGTCCGTCTTAAAAAAGTTGGAAGTTTGAATGTTCTTGCATTGCTTTCGTTCTTGAATATGTGTTGAGATTGAGGAGTTCTTGAGAGTTTAATGTTGATTATTAGAGTTACTTTGAGTTATATTTTTGTGTATATACTTTGGGTACCTAAATCTAAAGAAATATTGAGAAAAAGAATTGAAATTAATCGAATTAAGATCAGAAAACGAGAGGAAAAGTTCGTCAGTTTTGCCTGGGACAAAGCTAGCGCGACGCTCCCTCGATGGGCTAGGAGGGATGGGACGACGCGAAACCGTGAGGCCTGGAGGGCTGGGGCGACGCGCCAGCAGTGCAATAAAAAGTGGTCTCTTAACTTTGGGGGCTGGGGCGGAGCGCATCGTTTAGCCCGTTTAAGTCCTTTTAAACTGTGCAGGCACTTCCTATTAATTCTAACTACTATAAATGACTTCTAAACACCTAGAAATCAACCATCAATTTGAATCATAACCTTGAATCCATAAATTAAAATTCAAGGAAAGTTAAGAGCCAAGTCTAGAAACTTCATAGAGTCTTCTAAAGAATTCTTTTACAAATGTTTTAATCTTGTTTTAAGACTTTAGTTTTGAGTTAAGTAAGAGTAACAAATGAAGTTCATTTCTTAAAAAAGAGTATATGGGAACTAAGTATTCCCATAGAGTAAATGATTTCACATTTAAACAAGAGAGGAAACACTAATTTCCAAGAGAGCTTTTGAGCTAGGTTTTGAGTAATTATCTCAAACCGCAGAAAGAGTTTTTGTTTTTAAACATATGAGGTGAGTATTTTGGGAGTAGTATTAAGAATCGATGTGGGGACAAGTTCATAACAACTCAATGTCTCCATAAACCATGTAGCCATCGTGGGTAGAAAGGGTCATACTTTTTAGATGATTTCTTAGTGCTTTTTAGCATAGACAAGTGGATCCATTTAGTTGAGGCCTTTCTATCCCGGCAAGTTATAAGACAGTTCTGGCAGCGTGGGCGAGACGTTGTATCATCACATAGCTCATAGTGATGGTTTTCGGTTAGAGAAACTCCCACAAAGTTATATTACTTTCTTATATATGTATAGTGAATTGTTTCTTACTGTTTAAAGGCTTTATATAAACTACATCTTTATTGTTGTTTATTTCTACAATGAATTGAGTAAAACTGAGGCAAGTGCTTCTTTTAGAATTCAGTTCAAGCTTATGTCATGTTTAGTTTTCCCCTCGCTTGCTCCTACATTCAATGTACTAATGCCATTTGGCCTGCATCATTTTATGATGCAGATACAGGTAATCAAGATCAACATTCAGTGCCTCGTTGATCCATTTGAGCACTTAGAGTCAGTTGGTGAGCCTCATTGCTTTCCGAAGGATTCCCTTTTACTGCTTTATAGTTAGTTCATTAGGATGTCATGGGTCTTGTCCAGATGTCCATCTCAGTTGTTAGAGGCTTCATAGATAGTTAGTTAGTTCATTTGTCATTATCTTTTTATTGCCTTATGTTGAGATTTGAGTTGCCACTTTGTCTAAGTTAAATGTTTATTTCTAAAAGTTTGAGACAGTTGAGATATCTTGCATTTGAATTCTCTTCTTAATGCTTAAGTCTTCCGTTGAGAGTCTAGCAAGACCAAGGGTTAGCTTAGGGCCATCAATGGTTCACAACTGCCAGTTCTGCCAAGTTTGTAGGCTCGGGGAGTGACAATATGTTTCGAAACGTGATACCCGGTCTAATATATATGTTGGAACGTGACACCCGGTCCAGTCATCACGACCACAGTCACAATCAACCACAATGAACAGTGCACATAGTTCCATAGTCAAGCAACAAGTTCATGGCATGTAATTGTTCACACAATAATAATTTCATTTGATTCGATTCCTGTTTACCTATTCACATACATGCATGCATACCTCGAAACCAAGCTTGAATACTCCTAAGACACATGAGCCTTCCTTTTAAGAAGTCTTTCGGCTTGTTCTTGGTCTATAAACAAGTAATTCATGCAATGATCAATAAACAAGGCCTAATTTACCTAGATTATATCAAAATATCAACCCTAGTCCAAACTCATGATCCTAATGTTCAACTTGGGGCTTTCCCACCATTAATATTCCCGCCAAAACCCTGCCCCAACTATAATTAGCGAGGATTCTAAGTTCTAGGAATCGAAATGTGAATTAGAGGAGTAATTAACTTACCTTTAGTGAGAGAAATCGTGGAAATCTGATATGAAAGTGTCATGGGTCGTCCCATAGCTCTCAAGAGGGAAGTTTTGCAGAAGATAACAATTTTGGGGTTTTTCCCTTATTTAAGTTACAACTGGCACGCCTCAACGACACTGCCCTGATGGCATTAATCCCGCCCCAATGGCTTGCATGAAGACATAACCTCGGAATTTGAGTTCCAAGCTCCCATTTCACAACACACCTTTAATTTGGGACGTTCTAAAACTACCATTTCACGCCAAGATCAGTTTCAGGAGTTCTACTCTCCTAAATTTGATTTTGTAAAGTCGTACAGGCTCCTTAACTTCTTAGCTATACACTTACATGATCAAACTCACAATTAAATGCATTATCCATTATCATACTGCCCTAGACCTCACCTGACTCAGATTTCATCCAAGTCTAGCCTAGGCTAGAAATTTGCAAGTTACTACTGAGAAGTTTACTGGCCAAAATTCCTTCCCCATTGGCTTTTCCATAACGACGAGAAGGGGTCATTACAATAGATACCAATTCACCCATCACTCGTCTCTGAGTTACAAACTAGGAGAAACGGGCTAAGGCAAGAGTAGAGTAGTACCTGAATCATCGAATAACTGGGGATACTTGTCTCGCATGTCCCTCTCAGTTTACCAAGTAGCTTCCTCGACCGGAAGACACTTCCATTGAACTTTCACAGACTTTATCTTCTTGGTCCTCAGCTTCCAGACATCGCGATCAAGAATTGCAACTAGTTACTTCTCACACTAATGTTCTTTGTCTAACAAAACTGAGTCCCACCTTATGATGTAATCTCCGTCCCTCTGATACTTCTTCAACAAGGACACATGGAACACTAGATGGACTCCAGATAGGCTAGGCGGTAAAGCCAACCTATAAGCCACTAGCCCTACACAGTCAAGAATCTCAAATGGCTCGATGTATCGAGGACTAAACTTGCCCTTCTTGCCGAATCTTATCACCCATTTATGGGTGATACTTTAAGAAGAACTGGCTCACCAGCCTGTAATGTCATGTCCTGTAACACCTCGCTAAGTGAATGAGATGGAATTAGAAAGAGTCATTTTTGGAACGAATGAAAAATCTGGAAAATTGTTTAAGTTATGTTAAGTTTGAGTTTTGGGTGAATTTCAAACGACCATAACTCATAGATCAGGATGAGTTAGGTGTTGTACAAGATACCATAGGAAATATCTTTGAATTATCTTTCCAACGCCGCCGAGTTTGCTCAATTTTGAGTTCGTATGTGGGAGATATGTGCATTTGAAGTTATGTTGTCTGGATAAGGAAAGTCAAAACTGGATTTTTGAAAGGTATTATGGTATTTTCATTATCCAATTAAACTATTTCGTTTTTAGTAAGTTATTTGGAGTCTAAACTGAGTTAATTTAGTTTACGCAATTAAGATATAAGCTAGGGCTGTGAGAGAAGATAAAAGAGGAGAAAGAAGAAGAAAAGTTCAAGATTCGTCTAGTTCATGCGATTTTGGTTGTGGATTTAGGAAAGGATTCATTCCTACAAGGTATGTGAGACTTTCATAGAGTTGGGTTCATTTACCCACGCGCCAATCATGTTTATTTCAGTGGAGTTCATTCTAGAAAGTTGAAACTATGATGTTCTTGAATCATGTTCTTGAAATTGGCTTTAGTTCTTGAGATTTGATAGGATTGTTGAGTTCTTGATGGAATTATGTCACTTTTAGAGTTTTTTTAAGTTAGAATCATGTGTACATATACTGGGTACCTGAAACTAAAGATGAATTAAGAAAAATAATCGAATTTAGGGGAATTTGGTTGAGAAAATGGAGAACGAAAAAGTCCAGCAGGTTTCGGCACGCAGGTCCACGTCATGGACTTGCTCCCCTAGTGCACAAAAATTACCTCCGCGTCCCAGAGAAGACGCGGACTCCTCTGTTTCAAAAATAGATTTTGCGATCAAATATTTAAATGCATCTCCTCGTCGTGGACTTGTTTCTAGACAGTGATTTCTTGATTGTATCTCATGTTTAACTATCTATAACACTCCTAAACATCATGAGATCTTTCCTATCACAATCCTTGAATCCATAAATTTAAATTCAAGGAAAGGTAAGAGCCAAGTCTAGAGAATTCTTAGAGTCCTTTCAAAAAATCTTTTGCAAATGTTTTAAACTTAGTTTAAGACTTGAGTTTTGACTTAAGTAAGAGTAACAAATGAAGTTCATTTCTTCAAAAAGAGTATATGGGAACAAAGTATTCCCAAATAGTAAACTTTTTGACATTTGACATTTAAATAAGAGAGAAAACACTGATTTCCAAGAGAGCCTTTGAGCTAGTTTTTGAGTAATTATATCAAACCACAGAAAGAGTTCTTCATTTTTAAACATATGAGTTGAGTATTTTGGGAGTAGTATTGAGCCCTGATATGGGGACGAGTTCATAATAACTCAAGTCTCCATAAGGGTCATACTTTTTAGAAAGGGCCATACTTTCTTAGATAATTCCTTAGTGATTTTAAGAATAGACTAGTGGATCCACTTAGTTGAGAGGTTCTATACTCCAGCAAGGTATAGGACAGTTCTAGCAGCGTGGGCGAGACGTTGTATCATCACATAGCTTCTAGTGATGGTTTTTGATTAGAGAAACTCCCTCAAGATTATATTACTTTATATATAAATTGAGTTGTTATTGTATTTATTGAAATACATTGAGTTGCTATTTACTGTTTAAATGCTTTATATAAACTGGACCTTTACTGTTGTTTATTTCTACGTTGAGTTGACTATCCATGAGTTGAATAAAGCCGAGGTAAGTGTTTCTTTCAGAATTTAGTTCAAGTATATGTCATGTTTAGTTTTCCCCTCGCTTGTTCGTACATTCAATGCACTGATGCCATTTGACCTGCATCATTTTATTATGTAGATACAGATAATCAGGATCAACATCCAACGCCTCGTTGATCCTGTTGAGCGCTCAGAGTCAGTTAGTGAGCTTCATTGTTTTCCGCAGGACCTCTTTGGTTTTATTTTGCTTTATTTCTTTTGGTTATTTCAGTTGTTAGGATGATTGGAGGTCTTGTCCCGACATCCCTTTTAGTATCTAGAGGCTTCATAGACAGTTAGATATGAGCTCTTTAGTCTGATATTTCAGTTGTTTGATGTTGTGACTTGCGTTGCCAATTTGGCAAGTTAGATATTTCTTTTAAGATATTTTAAGTTTATTGCATGAGTTTATCTTTTGAGACAGTTTCAAGTTATTTAAGTCTTCCGCTAAGTGATAAGTCTGGCAAAGGGTTCGCTTGGGGCCAGCAATGATTCTTGAGTGTCAGTCCCGCCCAGGGTGTAGGCTCGGGGCGTGACAAACTTGGTATCAGAGAACATAGTTCAAGAGTCATAAGGAGTCTATGAAGCCGTACCGTATTGTCCTAGTTAATGGTATGAAGCGCGCCATATCTACAATTAGGAGGTTGCGACATTTAGGAACTATCTTAGTTATTTCATACTCATTTCGTGCAATAGAGTTCATCTCTACAAAGTCTCTTTCTAACTCATGCTTGTGCGTGTATTTCCGTTGATCATGCCTCCACAAAGAGCTTTCCGAGGTCATCCTTCTAGACGAAACCTTTAGGAACAAGAAGTACCAATGCACCTGAAGTGCAACCCCAAGGGGAAGTCACCAATGCTAAGTTTGGGGAAGCGATTAGAATGTTAAGTCAAGATGTGACCAACCATGCTAGGAAGAGGTTGAACCGACAGGAAGGGAATTATACTTCAAGGATCCATGAGTTCTTGAGGATGAATCTTCCAAGCTTTACTGGTACAAGCACTACTGAGGATCCAAAAAGCTTTGTAGAGGAACTGCAAAACATGTTTGAGGTTATGCACGTTGCTGATGCAGAGCGAGTGGAACTAGCTGCATATCAACTGAAGAGTATTACTAGGACTTCGGTTGACCAGTGGAAGAAGGGTAGAGCTGAGGGTGCACCAATATTTAGTTGGGCTATGTTTGAGGAGGCTTTCTTCGGGCGTTTGTTTCCCCGTTAACTGAGAGAAGCCAAGGTATGACAATTCCGTTCTTTTAAGAAGGATTCACTAAGTGTTCATGAGTACAGTTTGAAGTTCACCCAACTCTCTTGATATGCTTCGGAGATAGGTGCGGATATGAGAAGCAGGATGAGTTTATTTATTGTTGGGTTGTCTCGTCTATCAAGCAAAGAGGGCAATGCAGCTATAAGAATAGGGGACATGGACATAGAAACCTTGATGGTTTATGTGCAGCAAGTTGAGGAAGAAAAACTGAGGGATAGGGAAGAATTAAAAAAAAAGGCTAAGATAGGGAATGAGTCTGGGCAGCAAAGGAATAATGTGAACCGTTCCTCCTTTCAACATAAGAAAAAGGGTCTTGCTCAATCATCTGCTAGTGCACCTACACCAAGGAACGAAGGTGAGTATAATAGTTAGAATTCGTAGAACTTCAGAGCTAGACCTGCTCAGTCTCAAGGTAGTGTGGTACAAGGTGGTAAATGGGCTCCTACATGTGCTAAGTGTGGTAGGAACCACCCAGGTCCTTGTCGTGATGGCTCTACAGGATGTTTCAAGTGCAGTCAAGAGGGTCACTTCATGAAAGAGTGTTTGAAGAACAAGCAGGGAAATGGAAATAGGGGAAATCGAGCCCAATCTTCTTCAGTTGCTCCACCAGACAGGGCTGCAGCTAGAGGAGCTACTTCAGGTACTGGAGGAGGATCAAACCGCCTTTATGCGATCACTAGTCTTCAAGAGAAAGAAAATTCTCCAGATGTTGTCACTAGTATGATCAAAGTCTTTACTTTTAACGTTTATGCTTTGTTAGATCCAGGAGCGAGTGTATCTTTTGTGACTCCTTATGTTGCAATGAATTTTAATGTTCTTCCTGAGAAACTTTTTGAGCCCTTCAGTGTTTCTACACATGTTGGTGAGTCTATTCTATCTGAGAGAGTCTATCGTGATTGTGTATTTCCATCATTCATAAAAGCACCATGACTAATTTAGTTGAGTTAGACATGGTAGATTTTGATGTCATTCTAGGTATGGACTAGCTTCATGCCTGTGATGCCTCTATTGATTGTAGAACTCGAATTGTTAGGTTCCAAATATCTAATGAGCCAATTATAGAGTGGAGTAGCAGTTCAGCAGTGCCTAAGGGTCGTTTCATTTCGTACCTTAAGGTGAGAAAGTTAGTTTCCAACAGTTGTGTCTATCACTTAGTCCAAGTAAATGATTCTACTGTTGAGACACCTCCTATTGAGTCAGTTCCAGTCGTGAGTGAGTTTCCAGAAGTCTTTCCAGATGATCTACCTAGAGCCCCACCTGAAAGAGAAATAGACTTTGATATATATATTCTTTCTAATACTCATCCAATATCGATTCCACCATATAGAATGGCACCAGCAAAGTTAAAAGATCTAAAAGAACAGTTGAAAGATATCCTTGATAAGGGTTTTATTTGGCCAAGTGTCTCACCTTGGGGAGCTCCAGTCTTGTTTGTGAGGGAGAAGGATGGTTTCCTTAGAATGTGTATAGATTACCATCAGTTGAACAATGTTACCATCAAGAATAAGTATCCTCTTCCAAGAATTGATGATCTGTTTGATCAACATTAGGGTGCCACTTGTTTCTCTAATATAGACCTCTGACTACCATCAGTTAAGAGTAATGGAATGTGACATTCTGAAGACAGCTTTCAAGACCCATTATGGTCATTATGAGTTTCTGGTCATGTCATTTGGTTTAACTATGCACTTGCAACATTGATGGACCTTATGAATAGAGTATTCAAGCCTTATTTAGATATGTTTGTTATCGTATTCATTGATGACATTCTAATATATTTGAGGAATGAGGAAGATCATGCTAGCCATCTCAGATAGTTCTCCAAACTCTAAAGGATATAGAGTTGTATGCCAAGTTCTCTAAGCGTGACTTTTGTCTTGAGTCTGTGCCATTCTTAGGCCACATTATTTCCGGTGAGGGAATTAGAGTTAATACCAGAAGATAGAGGCAGTGCAGAATTTTCCTAGACCCACATCTCCAACTTATATTAGGAGTTTTTTGGGGTTGGATGGATATTATAGAATATTCATAAAGGGGTTCTCGTCTATTTCATCCCCTTTGACCAAGTTGAATTAGAAAACAATGAAGTTTCAATGGTCTGAAGCTTCTGAAAAAAGCTTTCAGTAATCAAAAAAGTCGTTGACTACTACCCAGTATTGACCTTACCAGAAGGTACTCAAGGTTTTGTGGTGTATTGAGATGCGTCCAGAGTTGGTTTGGGTTGTGTGTTAATGCAGAATGATAAAGTTATAACTTATACCTCCAGATAGCTGAAAGTTCACGCAATGAATTATCCAACCCATGACCTAGAGTTGGCTATTGTAGTATTATCTTTGAAAATATGGTGTCAATATCTTTGTGGTGTTCATGTAGATATGTTCACCGATCATAAGCGCCTTAAGTATATGTTCAGTCAGAAAGAGCTTAATCTCATATTGAGGAGGTGGTTAGAGTTACTCAAGGATTATGACATGAGTATTCTATATCACTCAGGTAAGGCTAATATGGTTCTTGATGCTTTGAGCAGGTTATCTATGGGTAGTACCGCCCATGTTGATGAAGACAAGAGAGAGTTAGCGATAGATGTGCACAAACTTGCACGATAGGAAGTTCACCTAATGGATTCCAGCGAAGGAGGAGTAGTGGTGATGAATGGGGCTGAATCATCATTAGTATCAAAAGTGAAAGAGAAACAAGACCAATATCCTATTTTTCTTGAATTGAAGGCAACTATTCATAAGCAAAAAGTAATGGCTTTTAAACAGGGGGAGATGGTGTATTGAGGTATCAAGGTAGGTTGTGTGTACCAAGGGTGGATGAACTCTAAGAGAGGATCATGGAAGATGCCCTTAGCTCCAGATATTTTATCTATCCGGGTTCCACAAAGATGTATCGTGACTTGAGAGAAGTTTATTAGTGGAGTAGTATAAAGAAGGGCTTTGCAGAGTTTGTTGTTAAGTGCTCAAATTGCCAAGAAGTTAAGGGTGAGCATTAAACACCCGATGGAATGACTCAGAATATAGAGATTCCTGAGTGGAAGTGGGAGATGATCAATATGGACTTTATTACTGGGTTGTCGCGGTCTCGCATGCAACATGATTCCATTTGGGTGATTGTTGATCGAACGACAAAATCAGCCCATATTTTGTCGGTAAAGACTACCCATTCAGCGAAGGATTACGCGAAATTGTATCTTGAAGAGGTAGTTAGACTTCATGGAGTTCCTGTTTTGATTATATCAGATAGAGGTGCACAATTTACTGCACAGTTCTGGAAATCTTTTCAGAAAGGCTTGGGTTCAAAGGTGAACTTAAGTACTACTTTTCATCATCAGACATATGGTCAAGCCGAGCACACTATTCAGACTTCAGAAGATATTTTGAGGGCTTGTATTATTGATTTCAAAGGTAATGGATTATCACCTACCTATGATTAAGTTTGCTTATAACAGTAGTTACCATTCTAGCATCCAGATGACTCCTTATGAAGCTCTTTATGGGAGAAGATGCAAATCTCCTATTGGATGCTTTGAAGTTGGTGAAACTGGGTTGATAGGACCAGACTTAGTTCACCAAGCTATGGAGAAAGTGAATGATTCAGGAAAGGTTGAAAATAGTGTAGAGTCGTCAGAAATCCTATATTGATGTTACCTCTAGAGTAGGAACCATGAAAGTTACCTGTGCTCTCGGGCTTCTTTGCCAAAGCCTTGGCCTACCCATCAGGTCGAACTCCTTCCACTTTCTTTACAAAGTATGGTACCTCATTAAAATTTTACCTGCAAAGGTCATGGAACAAACAATACCTGCAACTCGGGGTTCAATCCTTTGACGAATAGACGAACCCTTTCCTCATCTGTAGTTACCAACTGGGTAGCATATCTGGACATGGCATGGAACTTCGCCTCATAGGCAGCTACACTCATGTCACCCTGTTCTAAAGCCATAAACTCATCCTTCTTGTGATCCCTCAAAGTCGGGGGTACATACATCTCCAGGAACAGAGCATGGAACTGCGTCCAAGTGAGTGGGGTAAAGACTGGCGATTTGCATTCTACATAGGCCCTCTACCACTGCTTAGCCTCACCTTGAAGCCAAAAGGTCACAAATTCTACTCCATGCTGGTGTACAATGCCTAACTTGTGAAGCCTCTCATAGCAATCCAGAATGAACTCATAGGCATCCTCACTCTCAGAACCATTGACCACAAGTGGCTTCAACTTTTAAAACTTAGTCAACATCTCATGCTCAGTACCAATCGTCACAGGACCCAATAGGGAAAGAAAAAGGCATCAGTGCCTAATGCTCCATCCACCCTGAGAATAGTATCAGTAACGGGTCGGTTGATCAGAGGTTGAGCAGCTTGCGGTGTACGAAGGACTCCGGGGATGACCAACCCCTTTAAAAAGTCATGATCTGCTAAGCTAACACTAGGTCTAAGGGAGGAATGCCGGTATTCCCAGCTTGCGCATCCTACTCTAGTCCAATATCCTCCTCGTCTTCGATCTCCACATTCGTTTCTACCTCTTCTTGGGGTGCAGGATGGGCCTCTTCCCTAGGAACATTCTCAGTTGGGGTTCCATCCCTAGTGGGTGCCACTCTTCCTCGGCCTCTGCCCCTTCCTCTTCCCCTACGCCTGCCTCGACCACGACCTCTGGCTGTGGACTCCTCCACTAGATCATTAATGAGGAGCTACGGGTCTGACGCCAATGTATCGCGTGTTAACCATCTACAGACAAAAGAGTGGAGGAGATTTCATACCAATTTTGATCACCGGATAACAATTGCAATCAAGTCATAACACAAACGGAGAAGAAGGTAGAGAGAATTTTTAAAGTCATGTAACCTCTCGAAGAAAAATTCAGACGTCTCTGTACCGTTTCGCAAGACTCTACTAGACTCATTTTGGTACAATGAGATCAACGAACCTAGGGCTCTGATACCAACTTTGTCACGCCCCAGACCGCCGTGATTGGCACCCACACCAACCCTCCAGTTGGACAAACACTACTACAACCTAACTAAGTAAGTTTAAGAAAATTAAAGCATTTAAAGATACAGAAGCAGGTTTAAATGACTAAATAAAATACAGAGTTCCCATAAACTTCGAAGGTCTAACAAACACACTATCGCGGAAATTCAACCCCTAGTCATTGTACCAAAACTCTATTACCCAACAAGACTAAGAAAAAGGGGTGCAACCCCGAAAACTAAACATAAACAACCTAAACATATAGTTTGAGTCCGAAAGGAATGGACTAAACTAGTGATGGATCCATGGCAGCCCTGAAAGAACTGGTTCACCCTTGAATCCAGTCTCGATCAAAGATCTCCTAGCTGAGGTCTGTCAGTAGCCGCCTGAAGATATCATGTACTCAACAAAGAAAGAACAAGTGAAATATCAGTACACAAAACCACTGTGTTCTGGATTAGGCGGCTACTCCAGTAGCGTAATACAAGCAAGTCATTACATCACAGTAAACACATATACAAAAAGCATAATTCAGTCATCATTTTAGGAGAAGCATACAATTTCCCAACAACCATAGGTAATTATATATGTAATAATCACAAGTGTTTATCTCATGAAACCCACACCCAAATGGTTAGTGTATCGGAACGTGACACCCGATCCAATGTACATTTTTCAGAATGTGACACCCGATCCAATATATGTGTCAAAACGTGACACCCTATCCAATATATGTGTCAGAACATGACACCTGGTCCAATATATGTGTCAGAACGTGACACTTGGTCTAGTAAGAACAACCACAGTCACAATCACACCAAAATGAACAGTGCACATTGTCACAGTCAAGGATTAGGTGCATGGCATGTAATTGTTCACACATAATCATTTCATATGATTCGATTTGTGTTTCGCTATTCACATAAATACATGCATACAATGAAGCAATGAACAAGCATAAATAACATAAAAGAAGTCAAACAATAACCTACATCAAAACAAAGCCTGAATACTCCTAAGACACCTGAGCCTTTCCTTTACGAAGTCTTTTAGCTTGTTCTTGGTCTATAAACAATTAATCAACACAAGTATCAATAAACAAGGCCTAATTTTACCTGGATTATATCAATATATCAACCCAAGGCCAAACCCATGATCCTAATGTTCAACTAGGTCTTTTAGCACCATTAATCATCAGGCCAAAACCCTCCCCCAACTATAATTAACGAGGATTCAAAGTTATAGGAATCGAAATACGTATTAGGGGAGTAATTAACTTACATTTAGTAAGAGAAATCGTGGAAATATGATAAGAAATTTCCTTGGGCCGTCCCCTAGCTTTCAAGAATGGAGTTTTGCAAAAAAAAATGATTTTGGGGGTTTCCCCTGAGTTAAGTCGCAACTTGCCCGCCACGGCGATAGCTATCCCACCACAGCGGCCCCGCCCTGGCGACATTAATCCCTCCCTAGTGGCTTGGACAAAGACAGAACCTAAGAATTCGAGTTCCAAGGTCCCATTTCAGAACATTCCTTCAAACTGAGATGTTATAAAACTACCATTTCACGCCAAGATCAGTTTCGGGAGTTCTGATCGCCCAAATATGATTCCGTAAATCCATACAGGTTCCTTAACGTCTTAGATATCCACTCACGTGATCAAAATCACAATTAAATCCGTCATCCATTACCAGATTTCCCTAGACCTCACCTGAATTTCATACAAGTCTTGCATAGGCTAGAAATTTCCAAGTTACTACTCAGAAGTTTTTTGGCCCAAATTCCTTCCCCATTGGCTTTTCCATAACAATGGGAACGATTCATTACACATATAAGAAATAAACTGACCTCTAGGC